>JAAGNO010029422.1:64930-103798 GCA_033439905.1 Ceryle rudis
AAAAGAAAAGAAAAGAAAAGAAAAGAAAAGAAAAGAAAAGAAAAGAAAAGAAAAGAAAAGAAAAGAAAAGAAGAAAATAAAAGAAGAAAGAAAAGAAGAAAAGAATGCAAACCAAAAAAATGAATGGAAAAAAAGAAAGGATGATGGGGAGAAGAAAGTTACTCTTAGCTTCCATTTGCTGCTGCCTCACAGTCTCATTTCTGAAGTGTTGCCAGTCTGCCACAGCCACCGGCATCAGCAGGCGTTGGGTCACCAGACCTGTGCATTTTCTTCAGCCCCATACAGGCAGCTAAAAGAGCACAGATGACATCCATGGCTACGGCTCAGCCTGGTCACCATTATCCAGTGTGCACTGCTGCTGCTTTTCTTTCTAAACTGCTTCTCTTCTGTAGCTCACTGTCTGGATGGTGGGGGGCACCACTGAAGGATATTTCTTATGGAAGCCACTGAGCCCAGACTCAGCTGGGCTTGTACCGGGTGCTGTACACTGGTTACCCAGAATAGGGACAACTCTGCACAGCCACAGCAGTGCTTGAAGAAGCCTCTCCTGCTGGGTTTGTGCTCCTCAGAGAGCCCACAAAGAGCAAATACATGACAGACAAGCCTCATTTCCCCTACTTCCAAACCACATCTCAGCTATGATTCCTCTTTGCTCCACAATTTTATTCAGCTTCCCCCAAGAAGAATGAACAAAATCACCAGACCAAAATTAAAGGGAAGCCCAAGAGGAGACACGAAGTGCTGATGGTTGGTTGTCTCCCCTCAGGGACACTCCTTACACTACCATAGCAGGGACAAGCCTCATGACACTTCACAAGGTCTTGCCAAGCACACTGGCTTGATGGAGGGATGGGCAGGTCTGTTCCCAGCACCCTCTACCTCTGCAGAAGGTGGAAAGCAAGTGGACATGTGAAGCCATTTTGCAGGCAGGAGTGCGGGGCACATGAGTAGGGGTAGAGTGGGGTCAATCCCCCATCCTGGCGTTCTGACACCAGCATTTCTGTAATGCTTCCACCATCTCTTTCATGGCTTTGCTTGACATTTGCGAGACTGCAGACTTGACAACTATTAAGGTCTTTTCTAACCCGAGAAGCTTTGAGAAATTGATGGGAGCTTTTTTCTTCCTCTTATGTGCAGCAAGCTCAACATTTTGCTCTGTGACAGTATGAATGAGTTGGGGGACAAGGGAGATATGGCTTTAATGGGGGGAAGTGCACCACTATATCATCTATGCTGTTCAGATGTTTAAGTGCATCTGCTCTAGTGTCCAGCAAGCCTAGTGGAGAATCAGATATAAGGGAGGGAAGGGGAGAAAGGGGCTGAATTTACAATCTCTGAAACAGATTTGTCTGGGCCATGCAGTGGCATCCTAACATAACATGTTTCTACATCCTCCCCCTTGCTATAATTAATTTTTAATCATTGAAGCAAGTTCCCACATATCCTGTAAATCTCTTTTCACAAATTTTACTTTTAATGAAACCCTTGCTTGCTTTCAAAAGAAAGTTGGTTTAGGGTGTGTCAGAGTTTGTTCATAATGCGTTTTGTTCACAGTAAACAGCATTTCCTTTTATTCCCATCCAGGGATGGTATTCAGACATCTGCACTCCACAGAAAATAGCGACTCTGGATTTACTGCTGAGTTGCAATGAAGTCACTGACTAAGTTTGCTTTTATCCCAGTGGTGCAGGTTTTAGCCCTTTAAATGCATTAACTCCTTCTCGCTCTGAATGTTATCCTCTCTCCAATCTCCTTCTTTGTTCAAGTAAACTGAGAACTGCATCCAATAAATGATTTTATTTAAATAGACGTATTGCAAAAGCACTCTGCCGTGTCAGCATCAGACCCTTTTTACCTCTTTCTGGATGGCATCTGCAGTAAGGTAACAAGGGCAATGTTCACTGCCTTGTTCTCCATCCTGGCTGTGCCCTGCACTGGTCCTGCACCCTGGAGACTCATCACCTGTCTCAAATCAATCTATCTATCCCTATCTCAGCTTCATGGCAGAAACCCACAAAAAATATTTTTCTTGTTGTTACTTCTTGGCACAGGCTTTTGTATTTATTTCAGGCCAGGAGAGTGGAGTGGAACACTGCAAAATCTAAGTCCCAAATTCTCCTTTACAGAAATTAACCACATCAAAAGCTCTGGAGGCAGAGACAGTGTCTTAGCTGATAGTTTTTCTCGTATAACAGCAAAAGATTTAATTAGTATTAAAGGCAAACTTGAACTTTGCTGCAAAGCTAAAACAGAACTCCCTGGTTCCATATTTTGCTGGAGCTTTGTCCTTGTTTTTATTTTAATTTAGAAAAAAAATATAACCCCACATTTCCCAGCCATGATCACATTTCACGGCTGTTGATCACGCCTGTGAAATATTAACTTCTCCCTGTCCTCCCTTCTGCACTTGATTTGTACCCTCTTCTGCCAGTAGCTTGGACTTTGAAAATCTCACTGAAGGGGTTGAACCACCTGAATAAAGTTTCTTAGTGGCATCTCTGCAGCTTAGGGACACCGCAGTGGCTGCAGCTCTTCCCTGTGTAGGTAGTTAAAGTGGTGCAAAGTTGACTCTCAGCAACCTGAGCCTGGTGGGGTTCAGCAAAAGGATGATGAGGATGATGCCAACATTAGTCACGTACCCAGTGCTTCTCTGTTGCAAATCTCAACGTGTTCAGCAAAGGCAGATAAGCATGGTTATCTCCTGCACACAGAGAGGAAATTAAAAGAAAAAGGCCAAAGGTCATATTTCCCCCAGGGCTTTAGACACCCAGGTGGTTTTACCTCTGGTAAGGTAATTTAAGACCCATAGTGAATGTGTGATGAAGTACCTGCAAGCAGTATGAGTGTGTTTCAAGAGGAGCACGTCTACCTTCATCTGAAGAAGACCTGAACAAGTCTCTCTTGTTGTAACTGCCATGCTGGCAGGGGCTTCCTGGGATGATTTGTCCAGATTTACGTGCAAGATTTTTTTCTTTCTGTTCCTGTCCGGACTGCTCAACATCAATGGATGTGCTTGGGTGTGAAGCTGTCTCAGTGGTGCCCTGGGCCACCAACCCTCTCACCCTGGGAGAGTGATCCCACTTGCACATGCAGACCCACAGCTGGTGGTTGCATCTCCCCCTGAATTGCCCTGTGCAACAGATCTGGCCCCCATGCCAGCAGCTGAAATACCCCAGCCTCTGAGAATGAAGGGTGAAGGTCATCTGGGATGATGTCTCACTGCAACAACAGAAATCTCTTCTGAAGGGGAATGCAAAATCCTACTTGTCTGTAGGAATTTTCAAAATTTCACCCTGGAATAATTTGATGTGGGCTTCCTGTCAATGTAGCCTACCCAAATGAGGCTTCAGTGGCAGGGAGAGAGTTTCTCAGAGGAGCAACTACTGGCTACAACCCAACAGCAAAGCCAAGAGTAAAACCTGCCACATTCTCAACCCTACTCTGAACCATACTATGCCCAAGTCATGAGCCAAATTTCTCTTCCTCGCACACAGAAATCTGTTGCAGTGAAGACTCACAAGAACTAACTGGGATCACTGGTGGAGCCCGGAGCTGCAATTGCCTCTGTCTGGGACAATCAAGTGGGAGCATGAGCACAGTGGGTCCAGATCAAACTGCTTTATAGGCACATCCCTTGCCTGGGCCACAGGAACAAGGGAGATCGGTCACTGCAGTTCTCATTGTTGTTTCTCACACCCAAATTTATACACTATCCAGCACCCACAGAAACCTATATAGGTCTGAGCATGCCCCAGGTTCTGTCAGGATTTCAGACAAAATATTTCTCCATTTCCTTCTCTTTCATTGTTGTTTCACATCTCCAGCATGAGCCTCTTCATTCCCCACCACTACCATCTGCCTTTATCATCTTCTCTCCTCTCCTCTCAGAGGACTGCGTGGAGCCCAAGGTGCTGGAAATGAAGGGTGTTACCCCCCTCTTACAGCTAGCAGAAGGGATTTCTGCATTTGGAAATGCACAGACTGGTTCTGGGGTGGAAGAAAAGACACAAATATGTCAGAGACCAGCCGAGATCCTGCAAGCAGAAGAGTGGGTTGTTTGAATTTTTATGTACCACTGCACACATACTAACCTTCTCCAGGAGTTTGCAATATCTCTTTTTGCTCCTGCAGTCCTTTATATGTCTTCTTCAATATCATGTTTCTATCCACTTTTTGCTGTCTGCTCCCTATTCTGCATACACTGGTGTTTATTACCCTATTCTGTCATATCACTTCCAGCATGGTCTTTCCCACTGCTAGTAGGGGCATGAAGCAGGGAGGAGAGTGGCTAGGAGCAATGTGAGCTGCACACCAGGGTTCAGAGGCAGAACCAAAACTGTTCTGATCTGTCATTCCCTTCTGTGAGGCTGCTCACATTTTGCCCAGTATCTTATACCCTGACTCCAAAATCTCATTTTCTGCCTCTTTTACTAGAAGAGGGTCTGGAGTGGGACCTGCATGGCCGCATCTGTGCTGGAAGCACAGCCTCAGGTCTCACCTGCAAATGAGATATCCAAATTCAATTGCCCTGGGGAAAGTGCCTGTACCAGGATTGTTAACCTCAGCGTGATGAACTAAAGTAGAAGTTACCTCATATTGAGAGCTGTGGACAGGAGGTAACCCACTGAGTCCATCCTGGCAGCATGTCAGAGGTGCTGAGCTTCTTGCTCAAGGGGTAAGCTGGTCTCCTTGACTCATCCTTTCTCTTCTCTCTCAGCCCTATTCTGGAAGTGGTCCAACAGTTTGGCCCTCTGTAATCTCTCCACACTTTACCACTTTTCCACCTGACATCCCAGACTCTGGGCTCAGGAACAAGGGCATGTCTGTTTCCCCCAGCCCTTCTCTATTCCAAGACCTCCCACATCCTTTCCTCTAAAACATCCCATAACAAGAATTGCAATATGGTCACAGCTCTGTGCTCCTTGCCAGAAAGTTTTGCCAAAAATGAAAAAAAAAAAACAAAAAAAAAAAAAAATCCCCTAACCAAGCCATGATGCTTGATAAATCTAATTTATTTAAAACCCTGAGAAGCTTGACTGAAATATTTCCACTGTCTCTTCCAACTTATTTCTGGAAGCCTCTTCCTCTTCTCTCTGTTGGACTGTGTCATTGGCCACAAGTAAGAAAAGAGATGCTGCTGCAGTCCCATGGCACAGGCAGTCCAGAACAGCCACCCAGCTGCATGCTCCAGTCCACCCTAAGCTGGAAGGACACCATGATCCCAACCCCCATGTTTCTTCCACCACGTTTTGCCTGGGAATTTTAAAGCCATCAGCTGATGACTTGAGGGTTCTGATGTCCCTGAAGCTGGAAGAGAACTGGGAAGACATCCCCAGAGGAGTCCTCTGACACAGTTCATCTCCAGCATGGTGGCCAAATCACTGATACTGGAACACAGCCAGGGCATTGCATCTGGGACAGCAGCAGGTTGTATTTGCCTTTGGTTTCAAAAGCATCTCTGTAGCTTTAATCTGCCTTGTATCGCAGACAGTTCAGCTCCATTGGCAGCTCCTGCGGGCTGCTTTCAGGCCCCTGCTGTCTGTGCATACTGTAAGATCAATTTCTCAGCTGGTTCTGCAGCTGAGTTTTACAGTCCTGGGAGGGAACAGGACTTAGCTGCTTGTCTTCTGCTTTGCCCTGTATGTCTATGGGACCTGCTATGCCTTTACTGTACCACACTGATGCTGACATTTGGGTCTTATGGGATCTCCCATAAGGAAGCTCTGTCTAAGCCTCTAAACACAAAATATGAGGAGGACTTTTGAGACACCTGTAACTGGTGCATGTGGCTGTATGCTCACTAGTGAACTGAAACAGTCTCAGTGCTGATACAGCATGGGCAAAGCCTGCCAGGTAACTGTTTTGTCTGATGACATTTAGTGGCTTCTAATCATTGAAGACTGCATATGAATTCACCACCACCCACTGCAGCAGCTCCACCACCACAGTGAAGCCTTGGATGCCCAGCTCTCTGGCCACAGCAGCAAAGGTGTGTGGGGCATTCCTCTAGAACCCTACAAGGAAGTAAACACCACTACAAGCATGGGAGCTTTCTCCTGAGGTGCATGGGGACCTGTGTCCAAGCAGCAGAAGGTCTCACCAAGGTGCAGATCAGGAGGATTGATTTTAGAAGACTGCTCTGTTAATGGGATCTTTAAAACCTGGTCTCTTATGCTCGCTGTGAATCAAATTTCCATCAGCTTCATAAATACGTCAGCAATGGGAGGCCTTTATAGTAAGCATATTGCAGTTTCCTGACATTTTTGTTCCTCTATCTTGACATTTCTGAAGGGCATAAGAGGCCTAAAAAAAGAAACAGCACTCCCAGGGCACCATATGTTTTCAATTCCATTCTGCACTGGTGTAATAGATGGTCTTATTATAAATATGCAGCAGTTCTCCAGATGATCCTCCCTCTTAAAATGACCTGCTACAACTGCACGGAGTGGAGATGGCTGGGTAGGAGAAGGATTGGGTAGGAGAAGGATCACAGGCAGGAAGAGTCCTGGGAGCTTTTAGGCACCCTTTTAGAAGGTGCTCATGTACTACATTAATATTCCAGTTACTAACCCAGGCTCTGATACTGAAAATATTTAAAGAAAAAAACACTTGACTCAGGCAAGCAGTTGCACAGCAGTACTTGGCAGAAGTTTCCAGCCCCCGTACACCATTTCCCCCCACTCCTCCGTCCCTCCTGCTGCTTTTTCTGAGGTGCTGTCCTGATTTCTTAAAATCTTTCTGTGGATGATCATTTCTGTACAAGGCAGCTCGTGGGTTGAGCAATTTCTCTCAGCAACTGTTATTTATCAGGAGATTTTCATATGGTTCTCTCTGCAAGGGACCGAGGCTCTTGTGAGACTTTGTTCTTCTTTTAAACAACTAAATAATCCCTAATAGAATTAATATAATATAATAATATATAATGTAATAAAATACCCTCATTGGTTAGAATAACTGCAGAATATAAACCAGTGCAGCTATAACAAACTGCAGAGTTGTTCTGGCATTTCAGAGGTTACTGGGTTTCTGTCCATCATTTGGCAGTTCTGGGCATTGTTATTATGACAACTGCCTTACCTATTCCAGTTTGGACTTATTTATACCATGGTCCAAATTTAACTGTTTGTACTTTCTGTTCTGTATGTCTGTTCTGGACTGATTTCTGCATGTGTGCAGGGGTTAATTTCAGTCAGAGTGGCTGCGAGCAGAATACATTCCTGGTGGCTTTTAGATAAAAAAACCCCAAATGTTTTGCAGTGGGGACACAAAATTTGTCAATGAGAATGACCTGTACAGCAGGATATACCCTTGGCCTCCTGCATGGAAATCCACCTTCATTGAGTTGTCTAAACTGTGTCTTTTGAATTGCAGCTTGCATGTGCAAAAGAGACGTGCAGGAGGACAGCTGAAATCCCCGTGGGGTTTCTCCACATTGGCTGGTCTGCCTCCTCCTGCAGCATTTACAGCAACTGGCCAGGCCAGCCTTAGACTCCAGATTTGGAAGAGGCAGGACCAGTTTCACTCCAACATAGAGGGCAAAGGGTCAGATGAAGCAATGGAGAGGTTGAGGAGAGACAGAAAATCAGTGTTTAATTTGATGGACCTTTGCCCTGAGTACAGCTATGAAAACCACAGCGGGTTTTCTCTTTCCAGAAGTTTTTTGGAGGGTAAGTGCTTGGTCAGTTATGTCACTGCGTGCAGTTCCTTGAGTGTAGTAATCTACACCAGAGGATGTATGGTGTGGAGTTGGACACCTCATCCAGACAAAAACCCCTGCAGTGGGAACCTTGATATTTTCTCTTATGATATCACAAGCGCTGACTTGTGCAGCAGAATTCACATTGTAGTACCTGCAAGCAAACTAGCTGAGAGATTAGTGGAAAAGAAATCTCATTAAAAGAGCCATGGAGCTGTAATCGGCTTCAACAAGGCAGCACTGCCTAATGAACAAAGACATCCATGGACAGATTTGGTTCCATAATAATGTGTTTTGCAGTCATAAAGCAATTTGCATACCACAGGCTGAAAACGCCTGTTGATATTTAGTAAAATGAAGCACAAAGAGATTATAAGAGTATCCCTTGGGAGAGAGTGCATTGTCAACACCACTAGGGAAAGGGCCCAAAACTCCTTCCAGCCCACCATTCAGAAAAGGTCTTTAGGTTGCCTTACATGTTGAGGACCCAGCAACACCAAAGAGCATCCAGAGGGTGCACCAGCTGACTGAGCGCAATGCTGTACGGATGTGCGTGGGTACATCAGCATGACTGGTCACTGGTCCCTGCAGGAACCTCTGAGGCAGTGCTGAAAAACAGGCATTTTTTGTGTGTAAGTCATCTCACCCTTGTGTCTGACATAGGGCAGGTGGGTCTCACCCTGAAAATATGGGTTTCTCTTCAGAAAAATTGTATCTGTAACAGATTTTTTCTCTCTTAGCAGTTCCTGCACCAATTACCTGTTAGTATGTCAATCTTTGCTATGGCCAGAGATCTAAAGCATTTGGATTATATATGTCAAATGCTTCTGGAGTTTGACCAAAAGTTATGATGGAGAAGAGGGAAGAGCAAGGGAAATATCTGCAAGTGAAACAGTTGATAGGAAACAGTTTGAGGAGGAGGAGGGGGAGGAGGAGGATGCAGATGAGCCACATACACCAGCATGGTGGTCAGTGCATCTCGAGTACAGAACTTTAACATGTAATGGTCATCACATTTTGAGATCAGAAGAGACTACTTCCATGATTGAGATCACCTCCTTAGCACTTGCTTATCAGTTAGGATGTGCCCCAGGTCCAGAATCTGTGCTTAGTCTAGAGGATATCCCATTTTGAAATATTAGTGTTGTTTTTAAAGAGACCAGTCCATTTTACATGCAGTGTGGGTCACTATGGATTATCTTTATTCAGATTGTCCCACCCTCTTAATTTCTCACCTCTCCCACTGTTTTTGTATCACCTGGAAATGTTATCAGCATCATCTGATTCCTTCTATACCTGTGATGAAAATGTTCCTGAGGACTGGACAAGTGGAAGACCTTCACAAGACTTCTTTAGGAAAGCATCTGTTCAACAATGAGTCTCTATTTATCTTCCATTATATTTTAAGACATAACACTTCACTGTTTTTCATCCTTTCAATGTGTATCTTACAGGTTTTCTCTTACTGCAGCTTCTTTGTTAGGAAGAATATAGTAAATAAAGTATTTTATGGAAGTGGAAGTATACACTCTCTTTATGTAATTACCCTTATCAAACATGCTTGTAAATTCCTAAAAATATCAGACTGGGTACCCCAGGCCTATTTTTCATAAATAATTGATTGACATAATTTGCATGAAACTTCTTTAATTCCTCATAGCAAAGTTCTTTAGCAGTAGTCCTCTATTTCCCTTCAGTTAGTCAGGGCAACTGACTCAGTCTTCACCAGGTCATTCCATTTACCCCTGTCAGAGTTAAACATAAATTGAGTATTTAATGAACTTTATTACTCTAAAGACTTTGAAAGAATTAAAATTGCATATGCTATAACAGAAAATAAAGCCGCAGAATATTATTTGTCCATCATAATTCTGGGTGACTTGATTTTCTCTACAGGTTATTATCTAAACAATCACATTTCTTGAAGGGTACTAAAAGAATGTTCATTAGCTTTTCAGTTTAACAACAGTCTTTCCAGTTTTGTCAGTGTATTATCTTTTCACCTATTTAAATACCTTTTATGACAGTTTGTTTGTGTAGTCATTCAGTCCAGGTGAACACTAAGTGTCCTTAAAGAAGTTTAAGAAATAGCAGCTTGGATCGTACAAAGGACAAAGAACAAGTACCTGAGATGGACAGACAGGAGTAGCACGACCTAATAGCAATGCATGCAGGCAAACAAGGGGAAGATCTTTCAAAAAGGGGAGCATGCCAGTTAAACAACTGGCAACAAAGTTTACAACTCTACATGGCTTCTGCTTTTGTGGTGCAAATCTTCTGATGTAACTCAATACTGTAACAAGTTTTTCAAATGAGTCCAACCCAGGAAACCTTTGACTTGTGTAGGACACCCAGGAAACCTTTGTCCATGTGTAGGACAGCTATGTGAATACAAAATAGAATATACTTTTCTCATTGTGTAGATCAACTGTAGAGTTAGCTGATGTTGCTCCATCAGCATGGACAAGCAAATTTTTTTGCTTATGTAGCCTATGATGTCAAAATGGGTCTTGCAATATCAGTGTTAACTTCCCTTTGAGGGGGGGGACTTCTCACTTGGCACTGAATTGTAGGCTTTACTTATTTCTCTCATAGTTCACAGATGCATCTTGTGCTAGATGTAAATTCTAAAGACCTTACATTTAAAACAGGAAAAAAAGTGGGAAGGAGAGAAAACCACACTCTCAGGTGAAGCAGATTTCTCCATGACATCCAGCAAGTCAGGACTGAAGTTACCAAAAATGCATGTCATAGATCCTTGCTTGTGAACTAGGAGAGAATCCTGTGAGGTGAGGACCAGTTCTTCTGACTACAGGACAAGACCTATAGACTTAGTCTACTGAACTTAACTGGTCCTGAACTTCAAGTTAGCTATTAAACACCATTGTTTCAGGAACAATGCATATCTCTGAAATGGCAGGAGGTTCCCAAGCATGTCCCACGTGTCAAGTAGCAAGAACTGTGACTAGATTGATTTTTTTTATTTTTTCCAGCGTCAAAGAGCAGTCAGTTGTGTTGTAGTCACCACTAATAAATTACACTGCATTTCTCTTGTTCCAGAGCAAGACATGCTCACAAACACACATTTCTAATAACTAAGCCTGGGTCACATTTATTAGGAAGTACTGATGTGTTAAGTACCACACCTCCTTCTTGGGTCTATGTATAATTTTTTTCCTTCTCTTATCCTGTGAAGAACCAGGACATAACCAATCTTGACTCCATTTTCTCTACTAATGCCTTCAGGCAGAAGCTTTTATGCCTGCAAAACCAGAAGCATCAGCACAAAACTGCCTAGGATTAGACCTTTTGCCTTTTATGGCAAAACAAACAGGTCTTCTTGAGGTCATATTCAAAATGACTGTGAAAAATGTGATGGGGGAAAGTTCTGGCTGCTTGCCAGTAGCTGTTCACATGTCTTTGTTCCTGTTGATGAAAACCATACTGAATGTGAGGCTGACATGCTTGTGGACTAGCTGCATATGCACACAGAAACCATGCAGCTGTAAGCTGTTTTGGCCAGCAGAGCCAAGCAGATTTTGCATGTAGCTTCTCACCAGTGCTTTCCTGGGCGAAGGAAATGTGGCACTGGTTTCTCAGTCCATTGCTCAGATCATTTTACCACCACATTTGGGACACCTACTGAGTCCCCCTGGTGCAGCTGCTCAGGTTTCCCTCGCCCAATTTATCACAGATCTCCAAAATTTGAAGGTGCAGCTCTGATTTCTAATGCATTAACAAGACAGGCTAGTGCAATATTAGTTTGGTGGGATGTAATTAACAGATGTGTGGGGCTTAGAAATTTGTTATGAAGGTACTCTTCTGGCTCGCAATTTATTCCTCTGGACTGAAAGAGCCTGCCCTTGCCCCTCTTCTTTGTATAGCTCTTTTTGATCTTCTCACTGTGACTCTGATAATGGTCTCTCCTCCCCTTAGGAAGAAAAATGCTTTTATCCTCTTTTCTCCCTCTGGGTATTTGTCTCTGTTCTCCAGCTTCAGAGGGGTGAAGGGGGATAAAGCTAAAAGATCCCTCCAAAAATAGTTCTGATGATTAGGACTTTTCCTGCCCTTGGAGGGCCTGAGTGTATTATCTTCTGCCTAGCTCTGGCTTCACTCCTGCTTCATATAAGGATGGACAGAGCTCAAGGTGAGGGAGGCTGATGCTCAGGTCCAGCTTAGCCAGAGTGAAAAACACCTCTTCCCTGTGCCAGAGATGGATGCAGCTGTGGAGTTAATTGGAAAGCACACCAGCAACAAGGAAAGAGCCACATTCAGAGGTCTCTCTGACATGAGCAGTGTCCAAATGTGGTCTGTTTCGTGGTTTTGCTGACAGATCCAGAGGGGTGGGGGAGTGACTGAAGTGGGATGGCAGTCTTTGCCCTCCCATAAGACCTGATTGCTTTTCTCCAGCATTGCTCTCCTCACAGGGAACAGAGACAATACAAGTTGCTTCCCTGTCTCCCTTCTTAAGTAAGGGAACAGGTGTGGATTCAAGATGTCCACTCTGGGCTGGTGTCTGGATCTCACCTGCTTAAATCTTGACCTCTGTGACCTTGCTTCTGTTATGTCTCCTAAAGGCAATTTTCCAAACTGTACCAAAGGTAGGTGGATCTCAGAACAACTTCACCCCAACAGAGACACAAGGACAAGCCATGTCCTGCCATCAAGCTTCACCACAAAGCCACAGGTAGAGTGAGGACAGCCCTTACCTTGAGCCCTTGGAGTCCTCCGAAGTTTTTATGCTCTGTGGAGATGCAGGTCCAACGAGCACAGCAGGTTGCTCAGCAGGGTTATTTGGGTTGGGAGGAACCCCCCCAAAAGAGAAATCTGACATGTTCATTGGTGTTACACAGAGCTGAACTATTCATTGGAAATGTGTAAGCAAAACTTAGACATTTTTTCTCAGCAGGAGCTTGGTAGCTGGGAGGTCCAGGGAAAAGTGCTCTCTACTGTGAAAGCACTTTTAAGCAAGCCTGCCCTGATGTTGGCGTAGAAGCCGAGAGTTGCCATGGTGTTTCAGGACCTGGGTCTTCAGGTAAAGAAATGAGTACTTGGATACTTTTTTGTTTGATTGTTTCATCTTCTAGCTCCAAAGTGTGGGGAGCAGGGCTCATATCTGTGAGAGTCATGGGGAAAAAAGCTCCATGCTGTGTAAACTGTGTGCTAGCTGGGGGCGGGGGGGGGAGAAAAAGAGAAAAAAGCAGTGCACTGAAAGTTTGATGTGATCAAATAAAAACACATCATTGTGCCACTCAGACTGTGAATGAGGTAAAATAATTAAAAGTTTGAACAAAGCACTTTCCAATTCCCTTCTGCTCTTCTCCCTTAGGCATTTGATACATTGCTTCATCTTAACAAGGGAAACATGCTTAATTTGAGCCTGGATTCAAATCACCTGAGCCCCAATCGAAAAGTAAATGCAAAGTCAAATCAATTTCATGTAAAGCTGAGTACAGACATCTACTGGGAATTGCAGCCACTGCCAGCAATTATCACAGTTGTGATGGTTATTTCCAGAGACACTTTATAGTTTGTTTTTGCAGGCTGCACTTCATAACACACAAACTTGAAAATTACCTTTTACGCTTCACCACTGAAATGGTATTAATTCACTCAAAAAAACCTAAAAAAAATCAATATCCTGAAAGCTTAGAGCTTGCCAAATACCCTTATTTTACATTCAAAATATTTCTACGTGAAAGGTACCTCCAATTTAATTGAATTTTCAGAAGTCTCCCAGGGGCTTCCTCATGTTGTCTCCAGATAACACAAGTCAGTAGTTCTCTTTTTCACTTCTGTAGCCACTGCCTCTCTTTTGGGGGACAAGGTCTGCAGCAGAAACTCTTCCTGCACTGATGACATGACTTCACTGACTGGCTCATGACTCACGGGGAAGGTTTTGCATAAACCACCTGTGAAATCCATCCCAGTCCATCCAGCATCCTCTTTAACCTTCTGAGGCCCCTATCCAGCAAACATCTGCCCTTCAGAGAAGTATTTAGAGCTGAAGAAACTCATCAAGGAGTCCACAACACAGTGCTCGAGAAGGAAAGTAAAATCTTGTATTGCCACTTGCTTGCCTACAGAAGGGATGCCCAGTCCAGCCTCACTGATGCCTCTTCAGATAGAGCTGCCTTCATCTGTGCTAGAGGGCTGGTTTCTTCTCTGCAGGCTGCTCCTGTGCCAAGGGTATGAAGCTGTGAGAGGGGTTTGGGTTTGATCCATCCTAAGCAAAGTGAGCAGGAAACACTTTACTCATTACTGGTCTATAGGATTGGGACCACAGATGCCAGGCTGGGGAGGAATTGATGATCTACATCTTTGGAGGGCTCTGAGTAGCTCCAAGGAGAAGCTGGCTACCTGCCTTCTGTCAAATTCCTATTTGCCTGTTAATGAAGATACTTTGCACAGAAACCTGAATATTTAAAATAACATTTCAGACTCATGAAATATGTGAGACTGAGAATCAGGGGAGAGAACCAACAACCTGTGAGCTAAATGACCTGTCATATGCTGGGAGAAGTGAGCAGCTGAGACGAAGAGCCTGCAAACAGCCTTGTGGCTTAGTAAGTCCATGCATAGTTCAGGAAAAAAAAAAAAAAAGTATATCCAATGAGCCTTTTGCAATAATCAAGACCAGGTTAAAGAATCTGTGGCCCAAGAAACAGCTTGTACCAGATCATGTATTCATGCTGAATATTTTAACCAGCTCTAACCTCAATTATACATTTGCCACTCTAAATATACCTTTTTTTCTGGTGAGTGGCAATGAAAAACTGCTAACAGCTTGCTTGGGAGGGAGCTGTGCTTTGGTTGGTGGAGTTGTACCTACAGACAACTGTTTACATCCAGCTACATTATTCAGGTATGTTTCTGAGATAGGCATCTTTGTAATAAATGGCACCCTGAGTTTTCTTAACTGGGGATACTATCTTGAAAGTAACAGCTTGTGATTTTATTTAAATTACTTACTTCAGCAGCACAAAATTTGGCCAAAGCTGTTTATGGATTGAGGCGGATTCAGGACTACTGAGGTCAGGAAGAGTTCAAGTTCATACATAATGTATGGCATGTTTTAATAAGGCTCCTTTCATACTTCTGTTTGTCTGCCCACCTTTGCATGAAGCTGTAAAGCCACAGGCAGCGCTGTTTAAAATTAAAAAGGCACTACTGAACCCCTCACCCTGTGCACTTTTAAAGTTAGGTCTGTTTTCCAGGTCACTCCATCAGCCCCATGGCAGCTTCGCGAGGCAGTGCGGGAACGCCTACCCTCCCAGCTAATTATCCAGCTCTTTGTTTCAGCTCTTCTGTTTGCTCAGGGCATGTCAACCGTGGGAAATTCCTGCCTCTGCCTGGAAGTTGCTGATGGTGGAGCAACAACTTTTCTACATAGATTAGGCCTTTAAAAGTGGTTACTAATACCCACTAACATGGATGGACACTTTCTGCTATACATTGCTTTGCTTTCTTTCCCAGCTATTAAGGAATGCAGCATCATGAGAGCCAGTTCTGCAAGATGCTGAGCCTTTGGCTGTCATCCAGCAAAAACTTAAATATAGGGATAGTCCCATTTACTTCAGCTGGTTGGAATGAGCCCTTAGGCCCAGATCCTCAAAGGCATCTGGGCAACTGGCTCCCGAGGTCTGGACTTAGGGTCTGTTTGCACATGTGATATATTTGGTTCTTATGACAGGGGCTGTTTAATCAAACAGCTTTTCCCTTTGGCTGTACTCTTTTTGCAAGATATGGATTCACAGTTTTCATAGCTGGGACTGGGGACTACAGAACTGGATGTGCTGATTTGAGTTTCTCGCCCATAGAAATGTGTCCAAAAATGCTATTTATGAATGTATGAAGCAATATACTGAGCATAAGTCAGTGTTCCAGCGGAAGATCCAGCTTCACAGTCCTCTTCCCATGTACAAGGTAGCTATTGTCATCCTGTTTTTTGAAGTGAGAGAACGAGTGCTGGGGATCCTATATAGCTCAGCAAAGGTCATAACAGTGGGTCAGAAGTTGTGCCAGAAAAGGAAAAATCAGATTTCCCAAGCCATTAGACAGCACAGCTCCTCCTGCAGGTGAGAAGAGGGGGACGAGCACTGGCCCATTTTCCAGACAGGCAGAGCCCATAGCTGGCAGATGGGAATGTGTTAAGTTCTATGGGTGCAGGCACAGTGCAGGTGAACTTTTCTGCAGTAACTGAAACTAAATTTGAAGATGGGCATGCTTTTAAACCTCTGAATCTGGATCTCCACCCTAGCTTTAAGCTGAAGTCATATCAAGCTGAGAATCCCCCTTCTCTCCCTACTTACTTTCACCAGAGGAAGTCTGAATTTTCAGGCTACAGTAGAGAAATGTGCTGTGGTCAGGCTCAGACCCTGCAGAGTGGGACTCCAGCACGTGTGACAGCTCACGTTGTAGAGCAGCTTGAACACAGCCTTCCTCTGCCATCCGCTCGGAAAGGCAATATTGCAGAAGAGTGAGTGTCTGGCTACGCTGTCGGATTTATAGCTGGGTAAACACAGAGGCTGCGGTAGACGGGCATGTATTTGTTTCACTTCCTTAAGATGCAGTTGCATGCCAAATATATGTAGTTACATCAACATACCAGAAGTATGCCAAATTAAAACACTTTGAATTTCTTTTACACCAATTACACAATTTCTTTTGCACCAGAGGATATACCAGACTCGCTTGGCAGAAGGTGCTTCCCGTATGCAGCTCTGGGTAACTGTATAAATATAAGATGCAGTATGTTTATGACATTTAAGGTAGGATTCAGCTTTACTTTCATGCACCTCAAGCTCCTACTGTATGGCTGTTTGTTTGCAATCTTGATATCAAGGCTCCCATTCTAGTTGCTGGAGGTCAGGGACTCCTTTGCCTAAACATAGGCTACTAAACCCATTCAAGATGCCCTAGTGTGTCCCCACCTCACCTTTAGCTGCTGCTCCAAAAGGTCATGGGTGTCCCTTAGCTCCTGTGTTACTTCTGCTTTGTGGGAGTGTCCCAGATGGCCCTGCTTGTCCATCTATGGGTGATCTTGTATCTTCATTCACATTCATTTTGTGTTTGCTATACTTACAGATCCTGTCATTACACATCCCTCATGAACCTGCTGTTTTCACATCACACAGCTTCCTCCATGTCTTCTTAGCCAGCGAATGCACTTTGGGGACAGATTCAACATAACTAAGCATTATACGCAAAGTGGGATAAAAAATGGAAATGATACTCCATCTTTGCAGTTTTGACAGCAAAGCTGGGAAGCAAAAATGTTAAGTCTTCACAAGAGAGATCTGTAGGCAATTCGTTGCATACCAAGAGCCTTCTTGAAACACTTTTCCATCTGGAGTGTCTTACTGATGCCGGACTGCTGGCTCCTTGGGAGGTCACAGATGAAGAATGCGAAGCCAGAGACAAACTTCTCACCCTGGCAAGTGACTGCAGGGAGGCTTAGGGCAGGAGGTGAGGAGGAGCAGGAACACAACCCTGTTCTTGCCACCCTCAGTGGAGCTGGTTGGTATGTTCCCCTGCCTCTGGAGTCAGTTGCCTCTCCATGCAACCCTGTGGGATGAGCTGCTCAGTGATGCTCTCAGAGGCATCATCTCTCTGCCTGCCTACCCTCAGCAGGCAGCTGCAAGGCCTCACTGAAGCCCAGGGTACCAGTGGTCTGGTCACTAACCATTCAAAAGGGAGCAAAGAGGATACAAGGCTTCGTTTCTGCCAGTGGCCAAGGAGCAGGGAGCTTGGCTGACAGGTCCCCAGTACAAGCCCATAGCAACATTTTCAGCCTAGCATCAGGGAAACGTAACTTACCCCTTGCCTACAGTTGCCTGTGCTGAGTTGCTCCTGAGACGTGAAAAGGGCTGGAGATGTTTGACTTAGTAAATGAAGCTTGATGATAACATTGCTGTCTATGAGGTCACCACAACAAAAACCTGGGAAGGAGCAAAACTGTTTAAGCTGGAGATAATATTAGCGCAACAACAAGTGGATATAAACCAGCAGTGAGTTTAGTCTGTTCACCAGTACAGGAGGAGTCTTTCAGCAGCAGCAGGACACTGTAGATGTTTAAAACCAGACATTCATCAGGGTATGGTAGGCAGTGTTTGATGTTTTGGCTGGACATAACAGGACCCAGCTCAGTGACCCAGCAGGTCCCTTGCAGCCTGCACTTATGGAGCTTTAATGTCAAAAAGGCAGCTCACGACACACAACATTCATCTTTAAAGTAAACTTCTCAGATTGTATTAGATAGCAGCTCCCCATCCAACACAGGGATGCATGAGAGCAAGACTTCATACTGACAGTCCTTGCAGCCAGATAGTGAACACTAAACCTCCCAGAGCCCAAAGCTCAATCAACTATCCTCTACCAGATCATGTGATTTAATCATACTTTTCCATTTCTACTTTCTAATGCCAAAAGATCAGTGTAGCACAGACATTGGCTTGTTTAATGTAAAGATGTCTTTACTTCCTAATGATGATTCAACACTGACACCAAGCTTTCCTTGCTCAAAAGAGCTGAGCCCATCCAGTTGAGTATCGTGTTTGCTAAAAGCTATGTATGTTTTAACTACTTCCCTAAGCAAAAACCAGCCACATTCTGGCTTCCAGTTAAAGAGGCAATAAAAAATATTAAATGCTACACAACAGCATTTCCATATTATTTAGTTACTGCTTCTACACCACCTATCCCTGTGTTTGCTTGTCCTGACAGTCTAGTGGAGAAGAGGTGTGGGACCAGGAAAGGGAGAGGCCAGAGGCAGGTTAATAGTGACTTTCTGAAATCTTTGCTGATTTGAGAGTGGTGAGACTACAACCTAAGATGCCTGTAAAGTGTCAGTGTGACAGGGTGTTACAGACACTTCAGGCAACACTGGGCTGAAGCTTCAAGGCTTTAATTTACTGAACCAGGCCCAAATGAACATGATCAGCAGGCAGGGAAGAGCAAAACAGTGTAAGGAAGATTTCCTCTTGCACTCTTGCTTAAAAGCAATCAGACTCTGAATCCTGTTTATTCACACAATAAACTTTAATCCACCTCTTTTCATTTTCTTGCACAACTCCTCTGCAGGGTGCTGGATGCATGAGAATTTTTGCTAATCATGAATCCAAAATTTGCAGCCAGTACTTGCTTTTGGCTCTAGGTTTCACCTTTAGACAGTCCTGAAGTGAAAGCTGACTATGTGTAACCCTCCCTGGAGGAATGAGGCACCAGCACAGATGAAGGAAATACTGAAATTCTGAGGAAAGGATGTTATGAGTTTCCTTCTGTTCCATTGCTTGAATAAGTGGGCACCCTCTGAAATCTCCTCTCACAAACTCATGCTTCTTAAAAGGGGCCAGTACTCAGTGCTGAAAACCAGCCCTGGATGCTCCTACCACTCTGATGACATTCTACAAGACAACCTGAGGACAGAGTGTGAGGCTGCACTTCCTTTCAAACTGTAAACATCAGCAAGTGAAAACAGTCAGTTTTGGTTCTGGTGATACACATTGCAGTTCATTAGGACCCTCTTCTATGTTAAAGAATGAATTTCCTCTCATGGGGAAGGCTTGGCCCTGTCTCTTTGCCACAACATGCATTTGTGGCTGAGAGGACCAATGGTATCCTGGGTTGCATTAAGAAAGCTGTGTCTAGCAGGTCTAGGGAGGTTCTCCTTCCCTCTGTACTCTACCCTACTGAGACCACACCTGGAATACTGTATCCAGTTTTAGGCTTCCCAATTCAAGAGAGACAAGGATCTACTGGAGAGTCCAATGGAGAGCTATGAGGATGATTAAGGGAATTGAACATCTCTGCTATGAAGAAGGGCTGAGACACCTGGGTCTGTTTAGTCTTGAGAAGTGAAGCCTGAGAGAGGATCTTGTTAATGTCTATAAATATCTGAGGGGTGTGTGTCAAATGGAAGGGGCCTATCTCTTTTCTGTAGTGTCCAGTAACAGGACAAGGAATAATGAGTATAAGCTAAACTGTAGGAAGTTCCACCTCAACATGAGGAGAAACTTCTTTACTGTGAGGGTGACAGAGCACTGGAACAGGCAGCCCAGAGAGGTTGTGGAGTCTCCTTCTCTAGACAGTTTCAAAACCTGCCTGGATGCGTTCCTGTGTGACCTGTCCTAGGTGATCCTGCTTTGTCAGGAGGGTTGGACTAGATGATCTCCAGAGGTTCCTTCCAACCCCTAATATTCTATGATTCTATTCCATGCAAAGCTGGTCCTGATTATGCCCATATGCAGATCTTCTTATTCCAGCAGAAGAAGTACCTTAATTGACTTACAAACGAGGAAGGCTCTTCTCTCTGGACCCAGAGTGTATCTTCATATACCTTTATGTTCATTAAGGAGGCCGGGAATGCATCTGAACAGTCAGACTAGCTGACAGGGGACAGTCTGTATCTATGCTACCAGAGTGGGCTATTGGCCTCTAAAACAAGGTAAGTGCTTATTGGGAGTGGTGAGAAGAATGGTGAAGTGCTGAATGCTTGTTCATGGAGGCATCCTGCATTAGCAGAGGGCTCAGGATGCACACCAACACTGCTCTGTAGAAATGGTCTCATCCCTGCATCCCAGCCTTCAGTGCTGATGGATGATGCAGGCTGTTTGCCTCAGTCCATCCCAGAAAAGTCCCAGCTGCTTTCCTGACTTACTGTCTTTCCAGCCTGGGCATATGATACCTTCCTTTGTGCCTGTCACCCAACTGAGAGGTGGGTGGCAAACTGCGCAAACACACCGTGCTTTCACTGCAGCCACATTTCACAGGCTCAGCAGTGCTTGGTGAAAGGGCTGTTTATGAGGAGAGGGGAGGGCTGGACACCATGGTGAAGAATCCCTGTTCCTACATCAAACCTGACAAGATGTCAGCAGTGATGTGACACATCTCCCCAGCAAGGTCAAACTGCAGAGTGACATCCCTCCTGTGCCATTTTTTCCAGTGCAATCCTCTTCATAAAAAATTCCCATGGAATGGACTTCTACCAAGGCTCCTTCAATGTTTTGAAAACACAAGGTGCTGCACTGGCAGAGCTGTCTTGGGAGTAAGCCCCTGGATGGCCTGAGGACTTGAGAGAATCTTGTAACCTTGACTTATTCTTATGTTTCTTCTAATGTTCTGCAAGACTCTACAGACTTTTGGTGACCTTCAAGCAAGCTGTGACTGACACTGCGTGGGCAAGATTTGTCCAGACTATAAATGGTTAAGACTCTGAATAGAAATAGAGAGCTCTGGGGAAGGCTAAACCCAACCCCTTACATAACATATGCATCTCTCTGCAGAAAATCCTTTAGGGTAAGATTCTCAAAAGAAACTTGTTCAACCCAAGGACACAAGTCCCACTGGAAACAGGGGAAGTTCTGCTTTGTATCTTTTGAGTGCATTTGCAAATTTCACTCTTCATCTTCTTGAATGTCTGCCTTGTAGATTACAAACTATGAGGTAACTGCACTTTTGTTCAATGCCTGCATGAGATCTCTAGAACTCCTGGACATCGCTGTGTTATAAATAATGTCCAAAAAAAAAAAAAAATCCGAGCCTTGTCTCTGTTATGTTGTTTTGAATTTTCCTGTGATTCATCTGAAAAGAGCATGTTTCAGGAATGTTTCTATGCACAGTGTGTCATATTGATCAATTCCTGCAATTAGATAATTTGCACAGTGATCTTACCCATTTTCTCTTTCCACCACCCTTGTCCAGGTGGATAGGAGTCTCTCAAGATACACCTGGTTGCTCCTGAAAGCAGTGAAGTCATGCAGTAGGAGGTAATGTCCTTTCTGAGTCAGCTTTCATCTCATATCCCAGCCTGGTGCCAGCGAGCATTACACATTCATTGGAGCTGCAATATAAAAAACTTACTTAGTCCTCCACAACATTGAATGAGATTTTTCAAGGTCCCTTTGTGACAGCTGAGCATCCACATTGCTTCAAAGCTTGTGGGAACTGGGAACCAGACTGCCATGGACACCTTCAAATATACAACCCATAACCAGCATGTAGGATAGGTGTAAAGCATAAGGAAGATTTAACACTGCTGTTACCCACTGAGAAAAGGCAAGCTGCACCTTCCCTCTCCAGACACCTCCTGTCACCACTGGTATTCTAAATCAGGCCTCATTCAGGCCTGAATCTTGACTTGGTGGAGCATTCTTTTTCCTGTCCTCCAAATAGTCATGTCTCATTCAGATCCTGCTTTCCTTCATAGCATATCCAAATTTCAGCACTGCCTTCAACCAGCACAGCCAAAACCTGGTCAGGCTCTCTCCAGCTCACACTTTCATGACCTCTTTAGTTTTTCTCTGATGTCTTTCAAAATTCAGCTCTTGGCACCATTTTCCAGTGCCCACTCATTCTGAGCAAAATAACTCCCACACCCCATTTGTGAAAACATCTTTAGAGCAAACAGAGAAACACGTTCAATTGTTTATTTTTTCCATTCCCGCAGTGCTGAGGATTTAAGTGCTAAAACTCAAACTGCAGCATTGCAACATTATACCTGGAAATGTCACATTGGCAATTGAGGATTTTGAGTGACAAGCCAGTCTGGTTCTGCTGTGCCTTGAAAGATATGCTGCTGGGTACAGGAGCAGAGGGAACAGCAGAGTGACGTAACTATCCTCTTCTGAAAGAGCCAAAGAAAAATACAGAAACACTCAGGATATGTACAGAAACAATGTCCATCCTCCAGTCACCTGGTGACATCTGAGGCTGCTCTTGCTTATCCCTTCTTTGCTAAGGGACTTGGAGAAAATGTTGCCCAGAATGGCTCATGGAAGAAGGAGTCACTTCTGATTTGAGAAATAGCATCACAAAGGACAAAGCTCAGGCTGCAGAGAGGAATGTGACTGTCAATGCCTGTGGCTCCCAGGAATGGACAGGAAGACCCTACTGCTCCTAACATTTAAAACCAGCCCAGATGAATGGAGAAGAATCTCATGGAGGCAGGTAGAGGCCTAGTGTTGGGACCCAGCACTGCTCCATGCCTCAAGTGATCCCCAGGTCGCAAAGCACCATCACTGGTGTCCCCTCACCCATTTGGTCATTCCCCAAAATCTCCCAGGGTGTGGCTTCCAGAAGAGACTGGAGAATCCCCTGGCTTCCCCTGATCTGTCAGTGGGCAACCTGGGCAGAGTGTGGGTGGAAATCTGCAGCCTCCACCCTGTGCTTCCCACCTCCAGGGTCAATGTCCTAGTCCACAGACCAACAGCAGAAAGATGGGAGCCAACCCCAGGCCACATAGAGAGATGGGGTCCAATCCCAGGCCACTGACAGAGATGGGGTCCAGCCCTTCCATCTTGACCCTTCTAGAAGAAATGGCCCAGGAGAGGAGCCACAAGAACCTTTGGGGTAGGGGATATGTGCCCGGAGCACATCTAGAGGTTCATAGGACTCAGGTAAGGAAATGTCTGATTTGTTAGTCTTAATAAAGTGACAAATTCTTTTACGTCCAACTGAGGCATACCCTACATTTGAACAAAAGCTCTGTACAGGTGCATGAGTTAATTTATATTTTCTCTTTTGATCTGGCCTTTCATCCTAGAACATTTAAGGATACAGACTACATACCAGGTTGGACATTATCTTCTTGAGGAGGATTAGAAATCCAAAACAGGACTTGGAGTCCATCTAGCCCCTATTTTTCCAAACTCAAAGGTTAGCTGTAAGCTTTGTGTAAGATCTGCGACGGCTGTCAGTTAGCACAATTTTACTTCATGTTATATCAGCAGAGGATGACAGTCTTCACAAGGACATGAACTCTCAACAACGTAGGGAAATCTTCCTGCTCCTTGCAGGACACAGACAAAACTATTACAAAGTAGTGACTCCCTGCAGCATACCTGTAGAAATATGAGGACAAAGAAAACTAAAACATCCTCTGTAAAGGCACAGCACTATCAGCCCTAAGACACACTCCAGGTACCATTTCCCTGCACTTCCAAGGCTTTCAGCACCTACTACCCAAAGACTTGCATTTAGATGGGGATGAGAGCTCAGTCAGCTTCTCCTTCCCCTTCCTGATGCCAAGGTAGCTCTCCTGCAACCCTGATGAGAAGGTGATCGTTGTGATGGAGGTGCAGTGAGGCAATGGGCAGGCATATCTTCACAGTTTGATGAGAGCACTCTGGAGTTCAATAAACACTTTTAATTTTAAGTGTTTCTCTGTGCATTCTGCTTTTGGCTCAGCTATTGTGTTGGTAAAGTAATTACTGTATTGCCTCACCCTTGGCTCCCAGCCTTGTGTTATCACGCTGAGCAAGTCTTTGGGAGCATCTTTAGCAGGCTAACTGTTTACCGCTTCACTAGAGTCACCAGCTGGAGGACTCTAAGAAAGCTCATTTTTCTACTCTGAGACCATCTTTTATGTTTGCTGCTGTAGAGTCAGAAAGCTCTTATGGAGACTTCTTTGGAGGGACAGGGTAGAAGATGCACACTGTCTAGAAACTGAAGAGAAAGATTCATGAGGACGTGTGCGAAATACAAAAGGAGTGCCCAGTTGCCTGTAGGAGCTTGGGAGCCATGCAGTTATGGTCTGACCAGAAGGAAGGTAGTATGTATATATATAAAAATCATTGAATCATTTTAATCATGTTTACTGCTTTTTAGGACACACTGTACTGGTCTGCAAAACTTGGCTTTCCTGGTTTAGATCTCTCACCATCTCTTTATTCAAAAACAACTCTACAACCTGCCTCCTTGTGCTCATTCAAGGAATGCTGCCAGGCTGCCTGTTTGCTTTGCCCACTGCTTCCCGTAGGGACCACAGTACTGGCTCCTTACTCAGAACAGTGTTGGAAGTGCACCTCCAGTCGACGGTAGTGTCCAACAAGTCTGCCAGAGAGGATTTTGCAATGGAGAATAACTCCTGGCTCTCAGTCGCTTCATGTTCTACCACAATTTCCTGCAGTATAACCTAACAGTCGTCTTTCACTTAAACAGTAATGAGATCATGCTGTCACAAACAGACACGCATCTGTAATCGGTACAAAAAGCAGCACTCTCTCATAAACCAGAGCTGCATACTGACCACACATGAAAGTGCACTCCAGGCTCTGGACTTGCTGCCTGGCTCACAAGAGGATGGTATTTCAAGGTGTTGTTGTTAATCCATAAATATTGAAATGGCTGGAGGGATGGCATTGCCCCAACACCATCCTGCGGCAGCTTTGACAAAGAGGGGCATGTGAGCAAGCGCTACCTTACTACAAACACGTGCGAGTCCCTGGCAGATGTTTCCTAGGAAGAAGCCAAGGCAGGTTAAGTTCAGTGCTGACACCATCCCTTCTCTCAAATAGTCCATATCTGGGATATATAGGGCACTTTGCAAAACACGTTTCTTTTTCGAGCTTTTGCCTGTGCTGCGGATTCCCTAACTGTTGTGATGGTCATTTCTTATTCTACAGGTTTTGATTACAAATAACTAAAAAATAAAAATTAAATCGTGGGGCTTTTGTTGTATTTCAGATAGCCAGAAAACCCAGTCGAGTCATTCTAAATATACTGGCATATCCAGAATAAATCCATGGCAATCAATACTTGAGTGGAAGTTGGGCATTTCCTTATCAGCTGCGCCTTTTCAACTTTATTATCAGTGATAATACCTATGTCCTCCTACACAGCAGGATTTGTCTGACAGTGCTTTCAAGGGTGTTGTAACAATAAGGTATTATGTAGGATTTAAAAAAAAGAATTTTGATCCTAATCTCAGAAGCACAGATGAACTTTTCTCTGGGCTTTGCTTTGACATTACAGTCACAATCTGGCCCCAGCATAATTTCTGCAACTTTATCAGCCTACAAGCATTTCTTCATTGATCAGAGGGAAAAATATAGGTTGGAAAGGACCCCTGGAGATCTTCTGGCCCCACCTCCCTGTACAGCTAGAATCAGAGTTTGGACTGTGCTCACATGGTAACCGCTGAGATGTTTTAAGTGGACTTCAAGGAAGAGAGCACCAGTGCTTAAGAGGAATCCAAGGGCAAACAAAATATTGTATTGAGTTCTCTGGCCAGCACGGAAGCAGGCTGATGGTGAGGGAACTGAGAGTAGGGATAGGTGTCTGTTCATACTTCATGTATAAGATGTTCAAGGTAATTGCCTGTGGCAGCACTAAACCTTCAAGTATCCAAGTGATATCCAGGGCTGATATTGGCACCCCAGTATATGGATGTATATTTGTACCTCTTCCCTGTACTTGGAAGGGAGATGTTAAAGCTGAGCTTCTCCAAATGAGAGTTTACACATTGAGCAAGGATTCAGGCAAGCAGCACTGCTGAGAAGTAGAGTGTCTCTGAAATCTCACCTTTGTCTTGAATTCAGGTTTGTTGGTAAGGCTGAGCCTCTTCATTTCCTACATCCCCTGTGAGGACATGGAGACAGGCACCTTTTTTTTAACAGCATGGGTCAGAAAACATGACCATGAAGAAGGAGACATGAATTCTAGACAGCCTGGAGGCTTTGAACCTACAGCTCCCACATCATATGGCAAACTGTGACTGGTGGAGAGAGGTAACCTGGGGTGCTGTGGCTGGACCACGATTAAATAAGAAGGAACCCAAGCCTGCAGACCAGCCATGGAGTAGAGAGAAGTGGGATTTCTCAGGGGAAGAGAGTCCAGGAATGGCTTCTTATTCAGTATTAAAGAGCCTGTGCATAAGCACTGCCCGGAAGCTGGGTGGAGGAGAAGCATGGTGCCCACCATGCCAGTGCGGCTCTGCCTGCTGTAACGCTGCCTGCAGAGAGCTCTGCAGCAGGGGACAAGCAAGTGACTCCTCCTGGCATTGTGCTGCCTTCCTGGCACCCGCTTCACCTTGCCCAGAGGTGGTTGGGGGTTTCTGCCTACAGACATGCAGGCTAACTCTGCTTGGTGTTTCTGGAGCATGGTAGAGTGTACATAGACATTGGGGGTAGTCTCTAGGGCATTACAGTAAATAAAGCCAAATGACACTTATCCTATCCATCAAAACCAAGTGGAGAAGCAGAAAAGGTTTATATGAGAGCTAATAGGACAGATGTTGAGCAAGTGATTAAACATGCTGACAGATATAGAGTACTTACCTGAAACATCTGTGACAAGAGCATTCCCATCCTAGGGCAAGTGTGGTCACTCTTCAGGTTATGTTCACTTTTAACGAGCTGTTACAGTTTCGGGTTTTTTTTTTTACAAAGACTAAGAGATCAATAGGTTACCTACAGTAATGGCTTGCATCCATTTATAACACTATCTATAATATGTGTAACATGTTTAACATATCCATACATGTTCATAACACACATTAATCATCAGATAAGGCTCTATAAACTACCTGTGCACAGAGCCTTACCATAAAGCATGACGGCAAACTATTTAAGTACAGTGTACCTTTGGAGTGCCTTGATCAATTTAAGTCACGTTCACTCTTCTCACATGTTTCATCCATATTAGGGATAAGGTCTTCAGGGATTCAGTCCTTGTGAGGCAAAAGAAATGTCTAATATTGTTTTAGGTTTTAAAGATTATAGAGAGAGTGACCTTGACTTCTCTGCAGACACTGTATCCGATTATTCCTCACTGTGTTTTTTATTACCTTTCTTGTACTATATCATACATCTCATCAGGATCTCATACAAAGAAAACTAGATTTTTATAATATGACTATGCAATGAAATACAGGTGTGTTTACTGATAATGTTGTAGCCTTGTTAGTTTAAGGACCTAGACAAGACACATTTTATCAGTAGAAACAATATTTTTTTATTGGGTCAACTTCCTGGTCTTTACAACATTTTCTGTAGTAGGATTAGTTCTCAGGCACAAGAGCCTTTCTCCAGGTTCCTGTTTGCACTGCTCCTCTGGGGCAGAGCACATGCCAGGATGTGCTGCCAGGTGCCCACTGGAGTTTTGTCTGAGTGTGGTGTGGTGCATCATTGCTTTTCATCCATACCTGCTCATCAGTCTTGAAAGGAACCATCCTTGCATTTTAAAAAAGGATTTGGCAGAGTGTGCTGCCCAAACTGCACCACAACAAGTGGGGGCAGGTGAACTAGGGGACAAGGGTGATGGTGAGGGACAGGGCAGTGCCCTCCCCTGAAGAGCAGAACAGAGATGGAGATGGTGACTAGGATCTGGCACAGCCCAGCAATGTGTGTCCCCACCTGCACGCTGCTGGTGGAAATATGACCGTGACTCCCGTTCCTGGTGCCCTGTCAGCCCTGAGAGCAATGGACCCTCCTGAGCTGGACTTGTACCAGCTTTGCAGACTCAGCACACGTGGCAGGATCCAGCATTGTCCAGAGCCCAAGACAAGAGTCTTAAGGTTATTCTACAACACAACAGCAGTAAGTGGCTTATATATGTATGTGAGTTACAACATGCTAAGACCAGCATTTTATTTAGGTGTATGAAAACATGTGGTCTGCAATAGACCTTGCAAATGCTCTTCCACTTCTGGGCTTACCATTTTTGGCAGCAGGTAGAGGCATTCATTTACCACCCTGGAGAAAATGGACAAGTCAAAAATGTGTCAGGTATTGCTTGAAGCACCACCACTGTGCACATGGTGCAGTTGGAGTGGCCTAAACCCAGACCAGGTGTTATTGCAGCAGAGAGTTGAGCACCCTCTCCAACACCTCATGCAGCAGCCCCAACCAGCATCTCCCAGCCAGGATGGAGGGGCTGTGCTGGGCACATCTTTTCCCCTGTAGCCACAGTTCCACATAGCCCAGGTCCTGGTGGGGAGATCAAAGCTAAAAAGGCTCCAGAAGTGCTTCTGATGGTTTACAGATAAACCATTCTCAGATTGAACTCAGGAAGGCAATTGTGACTTGTACAAGTCGGGAGCTGACTTGGTTTGAAAAAGTTTGTCATTGGGTAGCTTCCCACTATAGACTGATGTCGGCTCATGTAATACTGAGCCTGATCTTGTAGAGATGCCTTGACAGGCCTGTGCAATGTTATTTTTCAACTCATTACTCAACACTGCAGCTCAATCCATCAAACCAAAGGTGATTTTACTGCCTTTTGAATAAGCAAGTCAGTGTTTATTCGAAAGGCAGGCTTTTCAGTACAGCTGCTATCAGCCTTTTCACTGAGTCAGACTCACAAATTAAATGTTTCTTCTCAGCAAATTGAAAAGAGCAGAGTCAGTATTTCCCTTGAGGACCTAGAGCTCAGATGCAGGAGGTTGCTTCATTATGGTATTGCAAGCAGCTTCCAAGACACGCGTGTCCGTGTGATGTGTGATGTGTGCATACAAACCTGTGTGCCCACACACACAGAGCACACTTTGCTTTTATCCTTCCAATACTCTTAATAAACAAAATTACTATTTAGGGAGCAATTCTTCCATACTTTTTGACAATTTTAGCTTGGATATACAAAACAATTAGCAAGTCAGGATACCTACTGGTTCACACTTCTTCATTATGTTAAGGGTTCTCTTTGCCAGTCTGTCAGAAGTAGCACTAATAATAATAATAATAATCTGCTGCCTTGTGGTCTGAGTTGAGGATTTTGTTACATCAGTTTGTAAGAAAATGCCTTGAACAGTTGATGGTTTGAAGAGACCAAACAGAAATGAAAGGTCCCCTATTTTCCAGATGTTCAGCTGTGGTTTAGATAACAGAAAGTGAAATCCTATCTGTTCTGAAGTCAGTGATGAAGCCTCAGTAGGACTGCAGGGTTTATCCCAGTTGCTTAAACATAACTTTTAAAAATATCTTAAGGACCTCCTGTGAAAAGCTTCAAGGAAAACTGCACATGCACAAATCTGAACATGTTTGTCGGGTCTCACATTTGGATCTTAAACCCCTGAGTACCTTTTAGCTATTAACTAACTCCTAATGTTAAAAAATATAAGGGGCTGATACTAGGCTGAGCAGGGAAGTGAAAAAAAAAAAGCTCAGTTGCTGGTTCTCTGGTGAACTGTTCGAAGCAAATGACAGATGCCTGGTCTTTATGAAGGAGAGTAGTATCTCATTCTGTGCTGTGCTGTGCTGAAATGTTTGCAAGCCCTGTGCTGTACCACTTTTGATATCTTTGTCTATGAATCCCTTTCTTTCAGAGTGCTGAGGCTGGTGCCACCTCTCTATGGGCTCCAGATGGCTGCAGGATAGATGTTTGCATAGGAGTCGGTGAGTTCAGCTTCCTTGAGAGGTGACACAGAATGACAGGTGCTTCTGAGGCACAGTACATCTCATCCTAAGGTTGACAGTTAAAATGAAGTAATTGCACGAGAGCAAGTAGGGAGAAGAACATAGGAGTGACAGTTTGAAATAGAAGTAAAGGAGGGACGGGATGAGTATGAAGGGGAAGGACTTGACTAAGCCATGACAAGATGCACAAGGCAACAACTGGACCTCTTCCATCTCCTGTTTTCTGCTCATGAAGAGAGCTATATAAACTAAAACACACTTAACAAATGCTCCTTCATAAAAGCCAGCTGAAAATTTCTTGCCTGTATTTGGAATATTTTTGAGGGTTGTTTTGAAGGAAATCTATATATGAAAGAGGATGATTTGAAATTATTTGATCTTTCACCATAGTTCAGCCGTAATGCAGTCTGAAAGTACTGCCATTTGATAGCTGTCTAATTGTTTTCAGGAGATATAATGAGACAAAACATGTTCAGCAGTAAAAAAAAGAGAAAATCAGAGGTGAAGGTGCTTGCCAGCTGGACTAGAGAGAGGCAGCTGTTGGTTGCAAAATGGCTGCTTTGGGTCTGGAAATGCTTTGTCTGGCCAAACTTAGAGAGAAATTGAAGGGTGTGCAGGGAAAACAGTCTCACATTTTGAATAATAAAGTAGAAAGTACTCTCAGGTTATGATCTTTGAAGTGTGTTTTCTGAAATTTTACAACGCAGGTATGGTATTTAGAAGTGGAAAGGTAAAACTAAAATGATTCATGGTTGCTGATTTTTTGGTTGCATTAGCTTCAACACTGACACTAAGTGGTGGGTTGATAGAGATAAATCCATCACAGTCCTTCAGTAAGTTTGTTCTTTACCTTAGGTAGCCTATTATCAATCAATCTCTTGAGTTTCCCAAACGAGAGGCTGGTCTCACAGCTTTAAGATCTGTTACTGATACTCTACCTCCTGCAAGTTTCTACTTTAATAAAGCTCCAGATGACTCCAGCAGTTACAGCAACTTTCTCAGTTCTAACTTCAAGATAAATCCAAAAGCCCCACTAAAAACCCATACTGCAATTTAATACCCCAAAAATCTTAAAAATCCAGTTCAAGTCCTACTGCAGAATGCATCAAAGTCCTGAATGATATCCTGTTCCCAAAATTAAAACAGCAAACATGATTAAGCAGGACAATTTCATTTTTTCTTATGATGCTAACTGCTGGAGAAAATTTTTATCAGCAAATCCGTAGTATCTTATATTTATTTTCATCACTCAATTTCATAGCTTTTTATTGCATATGACATGCTGACTCAAGACATCTCACTGTTCAACATAAAGCTTGCTCTGTCTTACTAGCTACCCTGCCCATAGGGAAAGCATTCAGAGTGATGGACACCATGTGGTACAGAAATGTCTCGATTGAACAGGAACATCAGGAGGTGCATTCTTCTGCTCAGAATGAGTTTTAACAACAGCTGTTCAGTTTCATGATAAACTTCTTCCAGTTTGGGGCAATTATATCCCTCCCCCCCCCCCCCCCCCACTGTCGTGTTGTTATCTGTTGCCGTGTACTCAGAAGCTGAGAGTACTGATCTTAATGCATGATCTTAAATACATTTTGGTGAGAGCATATATCAAATTAAAACCAATGTGACCTAGTGAATGGTTTATTTCAGCGGGGAGGGCAGGGGGAAGCACTCAGCTTAAATACATCTTCTTATCAGCAGATCAACCACCATCAACCAAATCAAAATTTGACAGAAGTCAGAATGCCTTCACATCTGAGTTAGAAGCGAAAACAATACCAAAAATATGGATAATTTCTTCTGATCTTTGACAGAAAAAAACCAAACAGACAAACATTTATGTGCTATGAAAGCTTCATTAGAGCTTTTGAATGCTGTGTATTCCAGTAGCAAAGAATTATTTACAGTAAACTCTTAGTGAAAGAAAATTCAGCCTCCACCACCATCAGCTCCTGGACTCTCTCCTAATGTGCTCAGGTAAGGTAGCAGCAGTGAAGGCACTTTTGCTCTTGGGGCTGCTGCCTGTTAGCTCGTTATACACAAGCCAAAGTACATTTGTTGGTTGACTCAGTGTAGGCTTCAGTGAGAAGTATGCTATTTGTTCTTGTGGCTCAATATGATGTTATTAATTCTTCTGTCCTTGCATCAGTTTGGTAATACACATATAAATTTGAGATACGTGCACTGAATGTGAAAGCAATGCTATTTTCACATGGAGTACAGTGAGAGGGATAGTTAAACAAGAACAGGCTGCTCAGAACAGAACACATACTGAAAGAATCATCTCTAAAACCAATACGAGACAGAAAAGTCTAGCTTAATATAAAGATACATTGTTTATAATTTGTATGGCTAAAAAAAAAAAAAAGAATGCAGAGCAACATCTGTGCCCTCTTTGATAATTTTATTTTACAAATGCATTTCGGCAGCACATCACAAAAAGGTTTTATGGAGTAAGAACTGGTGCAGATTAAATAAAGAATAAGCAAACATCCTTCTGCATTTGCAAGGTATAAGGAAGGTAAATGAGTAAGTTCTTCCCTGTGATTATCCCCAAAGTTTTCTGTCATTTACAGGGAAAAAAAACCCCAACATATGAGGACATGAGATATATTTTACGCTGGACAATAAAGGCTGACTTGGATCTTACTAACACTGCTTCAGAGCAGCAGTACCTCCATTCAAATGTGTGGACCTGCATGGTAGGGTTCAGGAGCTGTCTCTAGGATGGATAAGGATCAGGATGATGGCATGGGGCCACCCTGTTTGGGAAGATTAGGGAACTTGATGGTAGAGACTCAAGATGCTCAGTGCTAGTTGGCATCAGACTGTGCTTAATATACTAATAGACGTATTCCTGAAGAGTCCTAATGGAGTAGATGGGAGGCTTACCCAGTTGTGCCTCCTGCCCTTAAGAGTACCCAGAAGCAAACAGCAAGGGATGAATATAAGACACTGAAGGAACAAAGGTGGACACTGCCTTGGCCAGGACCTCCCCACTCCTATCATTCAAACCAGGCATGGCCCTGGTAAGAAGGGATTATCTTACTTTCCCAGATGGGAGAGCATCACAAAACAAATAAGGTGAAAGTTTCAGGTGAAGATGCACTGCTGGAAACTAGACACTCTCTCATGGCACTTTTTTGGAGAAGCCACCACAAAGCCATTCACATAGGCAGCCAGTGGTAGAACTGGTGTTAAACAAGGGGACTTAGTTCCTTGTTGGTGTTGCTCTGGTTGATCCCACTCCTTCATGATGAAGGCTTGGCACATCAGCAAGAGATAGGCAGAAAAGGAAAATTCAGATGAAATGAGGTGATGGCAGAGTCAAGATGCCCAGTCCCAGCATCCAATGACCTAATCCTAATCAGACACACCTACCCCACAATTAAACAAAAGATGATTCACATGTCTGATACCAGCCTTCAATTCAGTGCTGTGATGTTGCCTGGTTCAACAATAAAGATAAGCACTGAGCCCCACACTGTCCCTGATCCTGTCCTTTTCTCCCTGTTTTAACTCCAGTCTTCATTACAGTCAGTCTCAATGATGTTCCAAACCTGGCAGAAACCATTACCAGCCAGCCTCTCTCTATTCTTTCCTTGTGGCTATTGCAGATAGCAATAGCCACAATTGTAGGTAGCAAACATCCTTTTTTGCCCCTTTGTCCCAAATCTTCACCCTAACTAAGTATAGAGGACCAGATCTTAGCCACAATGGCCATAAGCAGTTTTTGTTTACCAGCACAAGTTCCATCTTAGCCCTCTGAGCCTTGGGGAAGCCCCCTATAAAGGTGGATCTCTACTCTTCTCCCAAACCCCAGCACTTCTCCCTGCCTCTGCTACAACACCACCACACATCAGGAGCACCCTGCAGCCATTGTGGGCTCCAGTAAACCCATCCCTCTCCAGCTCTGCCAGTGCCATACCTTTACCCTCCCCTGCTGACATTCTCCAGCAACAAATATCTCCAGCCACCCTAGTCCAGCAACTCATCTAACCTTCAAGCTGCAGCCACCAGCCAGATATCTAGCCTGGCATGAAGCCTGTGCCAGTGACTCTGACACTGACTCTGCTTGGTGACCTCATCTGTGTTGTTCTCCTGAGCCAGATGATGGACAGGTATTGCAGTCTGCACAGAGAAATCTCCTACGCTCTACATCACAGGGAAGTTGAGTGCCGTGTCTGTGTGTGTGTGCAAGCTCTGTGAACACAGAGGGGAGATTTGAAGACCATGATACCCTTTATTGACTTTTCTTTATACTTCAGACACGTTAGTAATGTACTTAACTAGAAGCCAAAGAACTTCTCCCTCCCTCTGCCCCAATACCAACAAATAGATCATGGCACCGAAGTTAAACAAAAGCTTTGCATTTGCTTTCGCTATTATTGCAGTAAATCATGCTGTCACATCGCCATAGAAACAGCAGCTATCACAAACATCACATCACCATCGTATCAGACCAACTCCAATAGCCATGTCTTCTGTTTTCATTCTGGGGCCATTCCTCCTTTCCCTCATCCAGCCCCACGTTTCCAACTCTTTTACAATGTGCTGTGATATTTTCACGAAAAAAAAAAATAGAAATTAAACTTTTAGTCTTGCAAGTGGAAAGTTTTATCAAAGAGTATTCATCATACAAAAGACACTTTTGTTAGCTCTGAAATACCCAACTTACTATGGAGAGTTGAAACTTTGGCAATATAAATTGTTTAGTCACATTTGAAAAAGACAGTGAAGAGTAAACAAATTAATCACAGGTTGGTTTGAAATAATCTGTAAACAGTTTTGGCAGAGAGGATAGATATTTTTTTCCCAAAATATTTATGAAGCTAAAGATACAGATGGGTAGTGGGTGAGATTTTTAAGAGCTATGCTATGCTAAATTATATTCACTGAGGATTTTGTTTGGAATTTTCTATAGCAGAATTGGAAAGCACTAGAACCTTCCCCTCCAATCCTCCAGCTCTCCCTTGGACAAGTATCTGTTAATTTCATTGTAAACCTGATATAACATCAGTATTGCCCAAAGAGAGGGCATAGGAGCAGTGGTTTAATTAAAATGAGCAGGCTGCTCTGCTCTAACATGATGATGAATATATGATGGGATGGCTTGAAATGTTACCAGTTTTCATCTTACAAGAAAGCTTTGCAGCCACATTAGTATGTGTCAGTGAGTAGAGAGAATAATTATAACTGCTTCTCAGGGGCCAGGAACATGAGTTTTCAAAGACACCTTTTTTTTTAATTATTATTATTATGATGATGAAAATGCCCTTCTCATTTTGTTTATTCTACTTTTGCTAGCCACATGGTTAAAGTTAGGAAAACAAACAGCAGATACTTTCCAGTGAGGACTGTTTACATAAGATCTAGCTTATCTGTGCGAAGAATAATCTATGAACTCTCTTTGGCCTTTTGGATAAGCAAATGTAAACCTCATTTCCCTTTATTGTCTACTCCATGTAATAACTATCCTTTGCAAAGGTCTTCGCAGAGGTTACTCAGTCCAGGATGGCTCCTAGGGATTTCCTTCAATGACTAAAAGGGTCACTGTATGCATTATTGAGTAGTAATATTGAAGTTGTGATGGTCTAAGGATAAAGCAGGCAAGCTTGTAGGGAGAGGTATCAGCCTGTGTCAGACTAATCAATATAGCTGAAAAAAAGAGAAGCCCTCAAGCATGAGTCCATTTTCACATCTCTGAAGGTAAACTGATATGCTCCACAAGTTGCAGTCCCATCTCTTCCTTGCAAGCATTTGTACAGCCTCCCTGAGAGCTAATCCAGCTGGGCAAACTACTAGAGGACTAATCCAGCAAAAAGCAGTGGATTTTTAATGGTGGGTCAACAAGCATATTTGGCCTCTTGCAGGGTCACACTCAGTGCCACAGAGGGAGAAGAGGGGAGAAAAAGAAAGGAGAGTCAGGCTGCCCTTTTTGATGACCATATTATTGGTGCAGCTGTCCCATCGCATGGTGATTAGGCTCTGGTTTGGAGATTTCAAAGGGCTTCTTCGACTCTGCTCACATGAAATGCTCCAAAATCCAGCAATCAGCCTAACCTTCATAAGGATATACTTAAGCTTTTAATAGTAATCAAGAGATGGACAATCCTGTTAACAAGGGCTTTCATTAGAGGGCTTTGCAGCACTTCCCGGAGCCCTTGCTCTTTTTGAGAGGTAGGCACTGAGACACTGAATTTCTCAAGGCACTCATGTAGCTGGTGCCACCTCTGGGTTAAGTAAGATTCCTTGTTACTGATCATGCCATTATCCCTTTAAAGACATAGAAAGATGCTTTAAGGACCTCTTTCCTAGCACACCAAAGTTACTGAAATTGCCCATGCTGATTTCAGTGAGATTTGGATCTGGTCCCACACAGCTTGATAGTTCAAAGTATGCTGAGGAATCTTGTTCTGCTGTGGAGAATACAGGATTTAAAAGGCAAGGTAAAGCTAGCAAGTGTGAGCTGCAGGCTAACACATGGCAAAGGACTTATCTGTATAGTTTGTCATATAAATCTTCACTGGAGTAATTAGAAAAATTATTTTAAGGAGATATACAGTTCTCATGCAAAAATACAAGGATGACAAATCTGCCACACTTCTTCATATTCAGCTAGTGACCCAAACAGGAAAAAAATGCAATATATATTTTCTTACCTTTGTGCAGACTACTAATGTATGTTTTGACAAAGCCAGTTAATAACTGTATGCTTTTAAGAAATATCTTTGAAGGAAAGATTAAATGATGAGCTGAGAGACTTAGAGTCCATGTGTAGTTCTAAAGGTTCCTGTTTTTTTCATTCCATAAAACCCCATCATATTCTACGGTCTCCCACATGAACGCATTATGTGTGCATGAGATGACTGTACAGAAATTGTTGACTGGATTATGAACATGAGATGCCTCATCCTTATCTCGTTTTTTGGCTGCTTTCACCTGCTGCAAACTTCATGGTGGTTCCTTTGAAATCTATTCTCTTCCAGTGACTCACTTGTAAATTATGGGGTTTCATGTCTATGTTCTGTTATGAAACAGAGAAAAATAAAGATGTTTCACTGTTCTCTCATTCAAATAGATTTACACAGTTACTATCAGCAGTTGAGATTGGTTTTTTTTTTGTAAAGGCACGACTCTGGTCTTTACCTTCATCTTTCTCCTTCAGAAATCTTCCAGAGATATCTCTTCCCTAGGAAATCCTTTTTTGTTCACTTGGGTTTTCCATGTGAGCATTGTACTGCAGAAATTGTGCAAGGCTGCTGTCTTCCTGGGCAAGCAGAAGCTACTGAGGAGTTCAGGACTAAGTGGCAGCATCCTGAGTTTCTTTGGTAGCCTGTGGATGCATAAGCCAGACAGCTGGTTACTGAGCTCAGCCTTGTGTGACCGCTCTTGCATCAGCGTAATCACACTCAGACCTGACAGACCCACTGACCATGTATGCTGTCTGCTCCCACACTGCAAGCCATAGCAAGCTTCAGTCCTAGTGGAGGATCAAAATCTACCACTATAAGGGCCACAGGGAGACAGTAGGAGAAACAAATGGCATGATCAGTATGCTAAATCCCTCCAAAAGCAGAGGTTTGTTACATAAAAGTCAGGCCAGCCCTAGAGAGTGGACCATGCCCATACTACAGAAGAAGGCAGTTCTTCTCCACCTAGTCATTGCTAATCTGAGGCGAAAGAAAATTCCCGATTCCAAATCATAATATTGGGCTATTAGCTAAATGGGCAAACCCAACATCTGAGATACAGCAAAACACCTGCACTGAAACACTGCACCAAACTGTCACCAATCTCTGGGGGAGGAAAACCCTGCTCCCTACTCTTCCCCCATTCAAATTTTGTAATCAGAGAGTGAAAATATTCTCCTTGATCCTGCAAATGATAAAACAGAGGGTGTATATGAATTGTTGGGACTTGAGGACACACCTCTGATCAAATCAAAAGATGGAAAAAGAGTAAACATGCCTGTGAAAACAGCACTTTTATGTTCTTCACTTGGTGCCCATTAGCACCTAACACGAATAAAGTTTTTCTCAAGGTTTGAGCAACTGGGCCATGAAAGTCATTTCTATCATCTTCAGTGGACTTTTTTTCTCTCTTGACCCTATCCCCCTGTCACCACACAGCTATGATCATGAGCACAGCTGTTCTTTCTCCCAAGACACTTTTTCTTTGTAAGAAGCTAACGTGTTTCTCATGATAACGGTTCCAACTTGGGGAACCACAGCAGAATCATAGAATGGTTTGGATTGGAAGGTACCTTTAAAGGTCATTTAGTCCAACCCTCCTGCAATAAGCAGTGTCATCTTCATCAAGATCAGGTTGCTCAGAACCCTGTCCAATGTGATCTTGAGTGTTTCCAGGTATGGGGCATCTACCACCTCTCTGGGCAACATGTCCCAGTGTTTCACCACCCTCATGGTGAATTTTTTTCTCCTTTTATCTAGTATAAATCTACCATCTTTTAGTTTAAAACCATTACCTATTGTCCTGTCACAGCAGGCCCTACTAAAACGTCAGTCCCCATCTTTCTTATAGGTGGCCTTTAAGTACTGAAAGGCTGCAATAAGGTCTCCCCAGAGCCTTCTCTTCTCCAGGTTGAACAACACCAACTCTCTCAGCTTTGCTTCACAGGTGAAGTGTTCCAGCCCCTCCTCTATACCTGCTGCAACAGGTCCATGTCTTTCCTATACTGAGGACTCCAGGTCTGGACACATTACTCCACAGGGGTTCTCACCAGAGCAGAGGGGCAAAATCACCCCTCTTGATGCACTGCCCACACTTCTTTTCATGCAGCCTGGTTGTTTCTACCAGCATTCATCCTGACACTCAGATTTCTATGTCATTTATTGAGTGAACTACTGAGAAACCTAGGTTAGTTTCCAGGGATCACATCTCAGATTCAAGACTTGTAGGACACCTGCAAGAAACCTGGTATCCCAAAAAGCCTGGCTTATGCCAGTTTCTTGCAGTGCAGCAAAGTGCCTCAAAGTCTTGAACACCTCACTCAGAAGATGGCTTTCATACTTTCCA
>JAAGNO010029422.1:103898-120672 GCA_033439905.1 Ceryle rudis
TGCCAGTTTCTTGCAGTGCAGCAAAGTGCCTCAAAGTCTTGAACACCTCACTCAGAAGATGGCTTTCATACTTTCCACTCTTTAATGAAAAATATCTTCTAGTATTCCCTGGGTCTTCTTCTATTCCCCTCTGCATTAACAGGTGCCTTGAATGAGCCCTTCAGAAAGAGATCAGAGCCATATCGAAGAGAAAAGATGTTCTCTGGTGGGCTCACTCTACATGAGGACTGATCTTCACCATAAATGGCAACAAATGGGATGGAGCCTTACAGCTGCCCAGAGTCAAGCCAGGTCAAGTAGGGATGCAAACTGGTTAGCTTACCTTTGGCCTCAACTCATTATCATACTTGCCTTTTCAGACCTCTCAGATTTATTTCTTGATCCAACCTGTAAGACTGAACCACATCATGTCTCGGGGAAGGTCTGTGTTGGATCAATGTTTTGGAGAGAGATCATAGCACTAGTGTGCTCTGTGCCTCTGAATGAAAAGTATACACTTTTCCAGCTTCAGTGAATGACCACACTAGTATCTGATAGAGGCCTTCCTAGCACTCCTAAATCTGAACAACATGGAGGAACTTGAATGTCACCTCAGAGGGCCTCACAGAATTAGTAAGAAGTTTTGTTTTCCTAGATTTCATGCTAAATCCTGTACCTGTGGATTTTACAATTTAATCTTCCTTTGCACATCTTTTCCACCATTTCTATGACTGTAAGCTGCTTAGTTACCTCTGTTGCAAGACCTTTGGCACCTAATTTCCTCACAGTTTCTAAGAAAATGTAATTTAAAGAACTTCAGGGGAAAGTGATGCTTTCTAGGTAATAAAATACAGAAATCCACTCATTTATCTTCTGCCCGTGGATTCCCTTTAGGATCTGCAGGTACTCATAATACCAAGAGAGTTGCTGCACTGCCTTTCAAAAATTGGTTTCCAAGTACTGCCACCCCTCCTATCACACCATTACATGTTGCTCCAGGTTAAGCACCACCATGGAAAAGTCTCCCTGGAAAAGTATCTGCTGGGATTTGGAGACTGTGTCATGATGATATAGATCTTTTTTTTTTCTCCTGCATTTAAGGTTTATGTTTACTTGCCTTAGTTTGTATGGACAGAGGACTCCCATTTAAATCTGTTTTTCTGGGGGAAATTAATATTCTCAGTGACACTACACTACTTTCCTTCTATTGATTGCTTCCCATCCACTGGAGGGAGCATAGTCTTAGGATGGGCATTTTGCATATGCCATTCATTTAGAGCTTTGGTTGTTGGAGCAAAGATCAACAATGGGCAAAAATAACTGTGTTCCTCTGCAAGGCACTGAAACATGTAGTGTGAGCTACAGGAATGGTCCTGGGAACAGCTGTAGCACAAGGCTCTTCACAAAACCACAATTAATTCTTGTTTCTCCTGTCCCATGACTGTAGCAAGTAGCAGCCAGTCTAGTCTGAAACTGATTAGAGACCCATTCATTATCATAGCTTTGTTCTGTGGGCAGATTCACAGGAGCAAGGGAGGAAGCATCACCAAAGCTGCTCATGGAGAAGTGAATCTAGCAGGAGCAGTGCCCAAGTTAGGATCCAGCTTCTCATCCAGAGAATGATACTCCCATCACCTGAGCCCCTTAGGTGACACCATGCAAAGGAAAAAAGGGAAACCTTATCTCACTTTCTTCCCCTCTGCAAGTGAGCAGATAAATGTCATTTCTCTCTTTCCCTGCAGTCTCACAAGCTCTCTTTTGTTTGAAACACCGGCATTCTAAAAATATTTGCTGAAAGAAAATATGTACTTTAATTCAGCTTGAACTGAAAACTTCCAAATAACATTTGCCAGATCCTCCTCAGTTATACTGGTTTGACACCAGTTGTACTAAAATGATGTCCATCAAAGACGAGAAGTCACCCCACTTATTATGCTATTGTTCCATACTTGATTCATTTTCTCTTCACTTTATCCCTTTGCAAGAATAAAAAAAACTTTCATATGATTACTAGCTAGCATAACTAAGCTGCATAGCTTTTTGTCACTTAAATGTCCCTGCTATATAATTCCATGCCCAAAAGAGAAGGCATAGCAAAAGCTTACTTGTAAAAGCAAATATTCTATGTCGGTGTATTCACTAATGACTGTCTCATAGTCAAATTCTTGGCACATCATCATTGTACTTTTCCCACAGCAAGACACAGAAATTGCTTGGCAAAGTGTTCATCAAAGCATATAAGTGTATGTCTTAAATAGATGTTTTAAGTTAGTCATATGGTCAAGTACTTTGCTAAACTGCGACCTGCATGTTACACAGTGGCTGCTTCCAGAGATCTGGCCCACTAAATAGTGCAGACAGACAAACAAAGAAGTGTAGGGCTGACAAAAGGAAAAGCAAACTTGAAATTGTATGATGAGTACCTCTGCTCCAGATAATACACAGTCTTAGTGACACGATGAAGTGTGAGTTTAAATAAAAAATACAATTATTTTACCAGTCATGACTTATTCAGAGCCTTGTCATCATCAGCCCATAAGCATGGAAGGACATCCATGAAAAATAGGCAGAGGCCACATGGATAGAAAGAGTGTAGAGAAAAGGAGTGGTGATTCTGGGGAGATCATAGAATAATACCATGGTAGGGGTTGGAAGGGACCTTCAGAGATCCTCTAATCCAACCCCCCTGCCAAGGCAGCATCACCTAGGGCAGGCCACACAGGAACAGATCCAGGTGGGTCTTGAAAGTCTTTAGAGAAGGAGATTTCACAACCTGTCTGGGCAGCCTGTTCCAGTGCTCTGTCACCCTCACAATGAACAAGTTTTTCCTCATGTTGAGGTGGAACTTCCTGTGTTTCAGCTTGCTACCATTACCTCTCATCCTGTCATAGGGCACAACTGAAAAGAGACTGGCCCCTTCTACTTGACACCCACCCTTCAGATATTTGTAAGAATTAATACGACCCCCTCTCAGTCTTCCCTTCTCCAGGCTAAACAGCACCAGGTCTCTCAGCCTTTCCTCATAAGAGAGATGTTCCAGTCCCATCATCATCTTCATAGATGAGGGCAAATGACATGTCAAAACTGGTGCCACTGGCAAACCATAAAGGACAGTTGCAGAAAGAATTTGAGAGACATGGATGAAGCACAAATACAATACTGGAAGAAGGACAAACTTAAGTGATACAAAATAAAAAAATAAAGAGCTAAGAACAATTAACCACTTGTGACGCTTCTGATCTGACCTGCTATAAGCACGGCTTGATACAAAGATGCTGTCCTACTAGCAGTGAATGAGAGAAATTTGTTTTCAGTCCATTCCACAGCTCATCACCTCAACATAATCATCTCTATATTTTTTTTTGTGAACATCTATGGAGAGGAATTATGCTCCATTTCCATACACATGTATATTTTTAAATATTCACTGTTCAAAACTGATTCTTTAGCCTACCTGCCTGCCCTGAAATGAATGCTATTTTGGCAACAGTTTTTTAAGTGTTTTCCAAATAAAATGTAAGAACAGACATCTAAAACCACTTCAAGGACTGTAGATCCATGAAACCTGAAGTGTCAAGATAACAGAACAATAAGGAACTGATTGGAAGATTCTTCTGCAGCTTCTGATAGGGAGTTTCAGAAAGAAAGAAATTAGCTGTAAATTAGCTTTTGATGTCAATGTACTTTGACAAGGAAATAAACATTGTTTTCCCCATGAAGTTCAGGGTGTGCAGGTTTGTAGTGGAAGGCAACTATTCATTAATATGCAAACAATGTGCTCAGTAAATATCTAATCATCTAAGCATCTTATTGTGCTATTTTACTGTAACAAAGTTTCTGCTGTTATGGCTCCCCTGACAGAGATGTTTTATGAGAAAAAAAAAATTGAGACAAATTATCACCTCTAAAAAACATAATAGCAAGAGCAAGGACTGCTTTTGTTCAAATGTGTTTTCTGTTTTGGTATGCATGAGTTATTAATCGTCACTGTAGAGGGAAATGACTTCTTCCACTCCAAGAAATGAAGACTAAAGTTAAAACAAGGTGGGCCCAGATTCTTAGCCTAAACACATGACCTTATCAGGAGGGTGTCTCCTCTGCCTTCAGCATAGTCTTTCTGGATTTAAACAGGTATAAATGAGATCAACATATACCTTTTAGATACCTACAAGAAAAATACTCAAGTAGCAAAACATAATTTCCAGACAGTTCCAGTAAGTGCATTATTCTAGTAATTTAATGACTAATTGCAAAATCTATTATCTTGCAGATGAAAAGGTTTTGGAAGATTTAAGATCAGATTTCAAGTTCAAGAAAAGCAGGAAACAAAAAAGAACAATAAATACTGGAAAACAAATGCATGACTCAAAGTCCTGCAATAGAAACTGCTCTAAGCTGTCATACACATTAACATGAATAAAAGCAATTAAAAGATATGCTGGAAAAGTTGAGCTTGGTATTGAAGGAGAATTAGAAACTTTCATAGAACCCTTGAAAAGGTCAAAGAAGCAGGAACCTTGCTTTGCCAGAACCGAACAGCAAATGATCCAGAGGCCAAAGCAGTAACACTTAACCAGGCAAGACAGCAATATCTGGACAAGGCTTAGGAAGACATTATCTTCAAAGGCCAGCCAGTATAATTGCCAGCTGAATGAAGCATCTAAGGCAACTTATTCATCAGCATACAGCTAATGGAACAGTGGTAACAAGAATCTAGGAGAACTTGGAGAGTAAACTATTATGTTAGACGTGAAAGAGCTTACAGGGACCTGGCTCTGTGAGAGACTGATGGTTACACAGTGAGACAAAACTCTTACTCTCACCGAGTAAAACTGACCCCTGTAGTAAAGGCTAGTCTTGAAGAATCAAGTGGAAAGGCACAATGGACTGAATGTAGCCTACTGTGATTACCCTAATTACTAGAAGGAGAAAGAGAATATTTGGGGCAAGAAAAACAAGATTGAGATAAACAAGGGTTGTTATGGTTTTTCAAATAAGCTTTTGGGCTAGAGGTTTCATTCACATTTTGGTAGATTTTGGATTACTTTCCCTGTTTTTTATCTCAGTCTCAGAAATGAAAATAATCTTCAGTTTTCCAGACTGTACGTAAGAGCTTCCAGTGCCCAGGAGGCACAGAAACATGCCAATCCTTGGCTTATCTCGGAAAAGAAGAATCCTGAGAGTAGTCACTGAAATGCTGGAAACTGTGAGCCATTGGTGGTGTTGGAGTAGATACAGATAATGTAAACTGATAGCATAGACTCAAAACATTACTAACCGAGAAAAATGAACTCTACACACTTGTGCGTGCAAGGAAATGACAAGTAATTGCTTTGTAAAGAATAGTAAAAAATGGTGCAAAGGAGAAAAGCAAATGATAAACCCTTTAAAGAAAAGTTGTGACATGAACCTTTTTGCTTCTATTCTCTTCCATAATTGTTGACAGGCTTCTAGAGACATTCCATTGTTAGACACAAAAACACAGCTTATCCCTTGCAATACATAGTTGCATTAACTTCAGTAATGACAGTGCTTTGGAATCAGAAAATCAAGGATGAGAGCAGATCAGTTATTCAATCAGTTATGACAGGCAAATAAAGGTTACCTACCAGCCATTTCAAGAAGATCACAGAGGACTGGCACAGAGAAAGTACATCTGATTTGAAATGAAGTTGGCATACCTTTTGCCACTGGGCCATGAATGAGATCCCTTAACTACTCTTACTTACATTGCCACCAGAGGGTGACAAATTTCAAGCAGTACCAACATTTACACCTACACAGATATGAACAGGAAGGATTTTCTGCACATGAAAATTTTACCTGTATAGAATAGACTCCACAGTATGATGTTAGCCATCTCTGTGCTGAACTCTAATCACTCAGGGCTCTGAGTAGACAAGCAGACAAAGGTGGGCCAGTTATGCCTTTTAAAAAAATCAAACTGGGAAAGAGAACCATAGACCCCATCTCTCAACCATTCAGGTCAACCAGAGCCAGAGTGGGAGGCTGTGGAAAAGGCAGGAGTGAGGCAGCAGGGAAGAGATGCACTGAGAAATCCATGTGCAGAAAAAGAGATGGCGGGACCTTCAGTACACTCCTACAAAGTTGCTGACACATGCTGGAAAGCACGTTTCCATTTGCATCATCTATTCTTTCTACCACAGCCCCTTTGTAATCATCTGATGTCTCCCCTAGTCATGATCCCATGTCCATAGACAGAACCCTTCAGCTTACGCCTACTAACCTACTCTAAGGCTTCCACCCTGGGCAAGGAGGGGACGGATATCCTCCTCCTACTCTCCACAATGAATAGGAGAAAATCAGAAGGAAAAGGAGAATATGAAAAAAGCGTGAGCATCTCTAGTCTAAACAGGCAAGGAAGACAAAGGGACCATGGGAGAAAGTAATCTGAATTCAATCTTTAGAAGGGAAACTCAAAGGAGAGGTGAAGTCCAGAGAAGGTTGGCAGAGGAACCATAAAAGCAATCCAGCTCTACTAAAACTATTGCAGTGTCAGACTCAAATCTTCCATCAATTACTTAAGATTTAATACAATGAAAAATAAGTATGTGTTGAATATCTAGCATTTGGAAGGTAATTCAGATGGGTTTTAAGTTAACAAAAATTGTCTAAATGTCCCTCTAGTTTCCAACTGTCATCAGCAGTAATTAAGGCTAATGAGGACACTCATCTGATTAAATCTGGGATTTGAAAATATTTTTTTTCCTCCAAATACATTGCAAGTGTTAAAGCTGTAGGTTTCCCACCTGCTTCGTTGAATGGTTTTCCCCCGTTGTAATGAAAAGAGACCAATGTCGGATATTTATTGAACTCTGTTTCTTTTCCTTCCTGTGATGTATCTATCAAGTTTAAGGACCTGTATTTTACTAAAATAGCTCTGTTTACTGTTTTGTTTGTTTGTTTGTTTTTCCTTGATATCTTCTGTTCTCTCTACCTTATCCATGTGCTTTTCTAGTCTCTCTATGTGAAAATAAAAACAACATTAGTGTCCACAGATAAATTGTGGTGCAAATCATAAACACAAACCTAGAGAAGCATAACCAGAAACTCCCTCTGGTGTTGTCTTGTATGGCATTCATTCCTCCCTTAATGCCTCTCACTCCCTTAAGATTACCTTGTCCATTGATAATTGCTCAAAATGGTTCATTATTTTAGCCAGCTGATTATATTGTTGTTTTATAAAAAACATTTATTCTTTGTCATCTTAAGAATTATTTCTACAGCCCCAGTGTAGAGGTAAGATGTTTTCCTCTTGTTCTTTCTGAAAGGCTTGTATTTTAATCAATTCACAACATAATTACAGTGTTTTACATAAACATCAACATAAAATCTGGATCTTAACTACAACACCCTCTATTTAGCCTTTTAATTACTTCTGTGTCCCTCATGACTTTTGTGTTTGATCATCACATGTTACTTGGTGTATTTTCATAGGGGAGAGCTATTTGCCTGGATAGAGAACTGAAGAAATGATGGAGAGTTCAGAGTACAGCTTCATCAGAAGAATAAACAGATCCAGATTTGCATTACTGCTGGAGAGGTTGAGCTTGTCTTCCCCGCATGCCCAGCCATGCATGCTCTCAGGTTCCCCTGTGCAGACACCAGTTCTGACACAGCAGTGCAGTCAGTCAGGATCACCAGCCGCAGAATTACACTGCTGCTTTGTCTCTGGGCAACAGGATGGTGTACTTCTGCCCAATAAAACCTTTCGTTGCATAGAGAAGCTTTTAAGATATTCTCCTATGAAGTGGTTGTGATTTGATAAGGAGTACATTTTTTTGCCATCAAATTTAATTCAATCTGCAGGGTGCAGCATGCTGTAATATTCCTCATCTGGAAGTGTGTAGGCTGTTCCTGAAGAAGCCTGCCAACTCTTTTTGGACATTGGCCACAAGCTGGACCTTCCTCACAAAGCCAGGACATGAATCAAACAGGAGCAGCAAGACTTCCTCTTTGTCATAGACAGGTACTATAAATCCTTAATCAAGCTACCAAACCTTTTTTGCACTATTTAACATAACCAATTGTGGACTTCGCTATTTCTTCTTCTTTAGACAGAAGTGGGAATGAAGAGTAAGATCACACATCAGCGATTTCACAGAGTTCTCTCAAGAGACCACAGGACAGCAATTCTCCTTTGTAGCTGGCATGTTGGTTCTCTGAAAGCTCAACCCTACAGGGATGGGACTGAAAAATATTATGCAGCAGCACAGGCTGGAATGCCAGTAATAGTTTGACTACACGTACTTCCAAAGACCTAGACCATTATAAAATGGCATAGATTGGAAGAATATGGAAGTGATAAAAGAGTCATTTAGGGGGAAAGGAAGTTCTTTTAAAAAGCTCCATGCTATCAAACTGTGAGGGTGAAAAGATCCTTAAATCCTTAGGATGGTCTGCAGCCTGACATTCTTCACTACTAAACAGATGTGATTACGGGAATAATACCTTCGCTACCAGTATCTGGTTCATACAATCATCAAGGTTGGAAAAGACCTTTAGGATCACTGAGTCCAACCATTAACCCTACTCTACAAAGTCCACCACTAAGCCATATCCCCAAGCACCACATCTATATGGCAGGGGTGGTGACAACCACCTCCCTGGACAACTTGTTCCAATGTCTGACAACCCCTTCAGTGAAAAAAATTTTCCTAATGTCCATTTACTCCTCCCCTGGTGCAGCTTAAGGCCATTACCTCTTTCTTGTTCTGTCACTAGTTACTTGTGAGAAGAGACCAGCGCACCTACCTCTCTACAGCCTCCTTTCAGGCAGCTGTAGAGAGTGATAAGGTCACCCGTCAGCCTCCTCTTCTTCACACTAAACAACCAAGTTGCCTCAGCTGCTCCTCATAAGACTTGTCCTCCAGGCCCTTAACCAACTTTGTTGCTCCTCTCTGGTTCCTCTTCTGGGTTTCTGTCTTGGCTAGAGTGAGTCAAGTTTCTAATGCATGTTCTCCCTCCCCAGATACAACTAATATTTGTTAGAAGGCAAATATCATCCCCATTTTATCCCTGTTTCAGGATGAAACTGCCCACTTGTAAGTGTTGGTTCATGTCTCAGGAAGCCATCTGCTCAGAAGACATAGACTTCCCAAAGTACATCAGCGTGGCATTTAGCTCCATCCCACCATGTCCTGAAGGCTGATGTTTGGAGAGGGAGGAGACTAGGTGCAGTGTGTTTCCTCAGCTTCAAGGCCCTGCAGATCACTGACCCAAACAATCTCTTCCTAAGTTAGCAGTGACTGACAGAGAGCTACATTCTGACTAAATAATCAAATGTCAGAGCAGGAGGAGGCTGACTTCTTTGGACAGTAGACTTGCAAATAAACTTGAAAAATCACTACCAACAGAAATCTAGGCAGGCAGACCCTCCCCCCCTCAACATCCACTTTGGAAAAAACAGACTCATAGGCAAGATAAAAACAGACAAGAAGGACTTGAAGATGCTGGTTGATGAAGAGCTCAATACGAGCTGGCAATGTGTGCTGGCAGCCCAAAAAGCCAACTGTATCCTGGGCTGCATCAAAAGATGTACGGCCAGCAGGTCAAGGGAGGTGATTCTGTCCCTCTACCATGCTCTTGTGAGACCCCATCTGGAGTACTGTATCCAGCTGTGGAGCCCCCAACACAAGAAGGACATGGGTCTGTTGGAGCGGGTCCAGAGGAGGGCCATAAAGATGGTCAGATGGCTGGAGCATCTTTCCTACGAGGACAGGCTGAGGCAGTTGGGTCTGTTCAGCCTGGAGAAGAGAAGGCTCTGGGGAGACCTTAAAGCAGCCTTCCAGTACCTGAAGGGGCCCTACAGGAAAGCTGTGGAGGGACTTTTATAAGGGCTTATGGTGATAGGATGATGGGCAATGGTTTTAAACTAGAGAACGGTAGATTTAGATTAGCTTTAGGAAGAAGTTCTTTACTATGAGGGAGGTGAGTCACTGGAATGGGTTGCCCAGAGAAGTTGTGGATGCTTCATCCCAGGAATTGTTTAAGACTAGGCTGAATGAGGCTCTGAGCAACCTGGTCTAGTGGGAGGTGTCCCTGTCCATGGCAGGGGGTTGAAACTAGATGATCTTTAATGACCATTCCAAATTAAGCCATTCTATAATTTTATAATAAACAATTTGGGTTCCAGCTTGTGATAGAAGGGGAGAGGTAAGTACACCTTTGTGTACTCTGTGATTTTGAGATGTATTAACATAGCAATACTGTGAAGGATCATGTACTACCTATATTAAAAATATAGGGGAAGTAAAAGAGTTATTAAATTGTGTTGTTTTAGATAAAATCTTGTGATGTTGTTTTGGCTCTACCAAAAATATATTTTTTTTTCATACTAGCATGTTTTCATTACTTGGCAAAACTGATGACAACAACAAAACTTCTATCAAAATGTCACTGGATCACATGAGAAAGTAAGTACTTACAATAATGGTTTGGTTCAATTATCTCCTTTGGTCTCCTTGAAGGTAAATCTGGATTACTGGTCTCTAATGTTGTCAAAAGAGGCTTTGTAGAATACCATACAGCTAAAAACATAATGAGCTTTACTAGAGAGGAGCATAATTCTAAAGTTCAGCAGAAGGTGTATGTTTGTATGCTGTGACTAAGCATATGCAAGTAGGAGGCAATTACAGATGGCTGGAAATATGCTACTACTGCAAAACACATATGATGTTTTGTATCCCAGAGCAGAAAGCAGAAATACTCTACAATACACAAGCTCGTCTACTAGCTGATGCAGTGCTACTGAATTTGTGTTATTTAGGACCACAGCATCACATTCAGCAGCTGAAGATCAGCAACAAAAGGTTGCCTACTTTTTTTGTTTTTTTTAATTGAAAAAAGTTAATATGATCCTGGAGAACTTACAGAGATAAGAAGAATGTACCAAGTGGCAAACAGTTCAGTAATTACAACCAGTAAAAGCTCTGTTAAAAAAAAAAAGTATGAGTTAACTATGAGACAGCACACTTGTGCCATATAGGAAATTAAGTCTCTTAACTATATTTGCCAGAGTAGCCTGCCTGCTCTGCTCCATTTGGGGTTGCCTTATTTATTTTTTGCTATACTACAGTTCTGAGCTTGGATTAGTCTTAATAAGTACTGTGGATGACTATAAAATAGTAATTTGAGGTGTATGCTTTTAGATAAACTTTATATGTGTATTTTTCACTTTTATCTATGCAGTCGTCTGTGCCTCAGCCCTCACAGCACTTACCAACTTGCATTTTAACTGGGGAGGTGTCCTTGGAGGTGGCTTATCAAGGGATTGTTTTGGATGCACTGAGTGGGAACTGCCATTATTGTGAAACTTGTTGGAGAGGACAGGGAAATAAATAGGTCCCAGTCACTTTCTGCCTAGGGGGAAGAGAAGGCTCTGGGGAGACCTTAAAGCAGCCTTCCAGTACCTGAAGGGGGCCTACAGGAAAGCTGTGGAGGCCTTGCATTGGATAACAGGTTTGTATTTGGAAAAGAGGTATTTGCAAAAATAAAACCCAAAAACTTCAAAACTAAACCACTCTCTACTCCCTATTCCGTCCATTTAGGTTTCAAACCAAAGAACAGTCTAACTGTAGTCTATGGATTGATCAAAGGTGAGCTGAATGGAAAGAGCCACACTGATTTTAAGAGAAAAGAAGTTTATAAAGAATAGAATGCATGACTAGAACCCATGCTACTGATCCCACCAGCTTTGCACTTTGCATTGGGTGAGAGAAATGACAGGAAAGCAGACATTTGATGGAGATTAATATATATAAAAAATATTATATGTAATATATAGCATATATTACAGGATAACTACATTTTTAGATAATTTTAATATAAATTCCCTATATATACACAATTTCTAAAACTTAGGGCTACTTATTTATTTTTTTCCCCCAGGGTCTGTTCAGCAGCCTTATTGTAGAGTGAGCAGGGCACAGAATTCTTCCTTTAAGCCTGAGAACTGGATCAGTGAGTACAACTGCATCTCGAGACTGGAAAAATGAAAAGAAATTAGGATTTCCTGAAGGAATACAGGAGGTAATACACATTAGTATACTCTGGCCAGAATTTACATGTGCAGCAAAGATCTAAGAAATAAGTCAAACTGAGGCCTCTTTTGGCAAAGTTAGTCTAAGAGCATTCACACTTCCTCTGTTAGGAAATTAAGACCCCTATACAATGATGCAAACCAGGCTTATCCAGAGGCCAGATAAGAGAATTCACTATTTTACTCTAAATTGAACAGTAGAAGAATTTGGTAACTTGATAAGAAGCCTAGACTGACTGTCCTCCTAATCTGGGCAGTATGAATGGTCTTAAGAATGTGATAGAAATGTTTAGTCTCTTTTGGTAGAACCGGTCATTGAAAACATCTCAATTTGATCTTAGACAGCTAGAGAAGACATAATTTGAACAAAGTCTGCTCTGGCCCTCAGGGGTCTACCATCTGCATTGCCTCTTCCTTCTCCAGTGAGCCTCATATGTTTGCTGCCTCAAAGCTTCTGTGTTCTGACTGTCCATGAGTTCATGGATGGTTGTTAGGTTGACAACATACCTTTCAACACCCTTTCAAGGGACAAAGGTACCAAGAGAGAAAAACCTCACCAGGATGAGTGCCCAGTAATTCTAACTTCCTATCCCATGCTTAAGAAAACAGAGCTCTTTCTGAAGCAGTACTTCCAAATTTTCTGGACGTTGCAGTGCTGTCAATCAGTAACACTTTGTACACTCCACTACATACACACATTAACAAATGTGCAACTGGAAACATGGCAAAGGCTCTGTACTTTCGCAGATTAGCTCCAAAATACTTAATTGTGACCTTGGGGGTCTAGACATTACATCAGGAACTGCTGCTATAGAGCATCTTCTCCCCACCGAGTAAACATGGGGACACAAATGTGTTCACCCCTCATTCATCACAGCAGGATCCTTAAGCACCCTCCCTCTCTCATGAAGTACCCATGGGGTGTCTTGATATGCAACCTCTGCCAGCCTCTTGGAGGATGACAGCAGATGGACAGGGGGACCTCAGCCCAACCAGGGGGTGGGATGAACTGGAGAGTAGTTATTCCTGGGAGGGCCAGAACAGCTCTTTCACTACCTCCAGCACCTAACCCAGGCACTTAGTTGGTAAAAATTAGCACTAGAACAAGAGTCGAGAAGATGGAAGTGAATTTTATATTAAGGAGCTGATGGTCCTTTTTTTTATCATATGCACAGTGACTAATCTATTGACTCCCAGAAGAACAAATCTTACTGTGAAAAGGAAAAGCTAATGGTGCTAATTAGCAACAAAGTAGTTTAATTAAACAAAAATGCTAGGAGATTGTCTGAATATGATGAGCCTGGAGAGATGAGTTACAGCCTTTAAATTCTAAGACAGTAAATGTATTAACTAAGGACCATCACAGAAACTGTGATAAAAATTGATTAATTTATGGAACATTTTGCCACAAAATGCAGCTAAGACTACAATGTTCTTAAGAAACAGAAATTAGGCTACAGAAAAACTTCCAATGGGGTTAAAAGGAAAATTGTCAAGAGGTTATTTTCTATCAACTACCTAAAGAATTTTCAGGTTCTACTGAAGTAGCAGAGATATTTTTAGACTAGATAAATTAGTGTTTTTATAAGCTCTGATACTATTCTGGTAAATAATATATCAATATCTGTGCTCCTAACTATAGTCCAAGAATGAAAAACATGTTGTGCCATTTTGTAAAACATACTCATTTTTTCTTGTTGGGTTTTTTTGAGATAAACACGTTTTATCAGCCTGATAGCAATCTTCACAGTAGAACCAAGTTTATGAGTGCACTCTGAATCACCACAAAATTTCTATTTACTGCTTTTCAAAATAATCTGGATTAATGGTTTGGTTTGGTTTTGGGTTTTTTTTTTCCACTATCACCTAGTCTACTCAACTGAAAATGTTAGTGTATGACAGCATTATAAGTGGATTAAGATACTATCTGGTTTTTGCTATGATTTTCGTTTGCCTATATTTTCACTCAGGAGTATGTTCTGTGAGCTGTTGCGAAGATACTTTTCAGGAAAAAAAAATTGCAGCTGTTCATGTCACAGCAACAAAATATAGGGAAAATTATATTCCTCATTCAACTGCAGAACTCTATTCTCCTGAACAAGGAAATAAGTGAGGAACTATTCCATGCTTTTGAGTTTGCTTTTTTAACTGAATGCACAGACAAAAAATACATAATAATATAAATACTGTATAAATACATAAAGCCCAACAGTACCAAAATCCTACTTTTCTGACTCACATAACTTACAGTTTTGATGCAGATGCAAAGTAAATTTAAATTAATACACCTGATCCAAAACATCTTTTTAAGAAAATGGAAGTTGTTTTAGAAGTACAGTGCTTGGGGTCTTCCTGAAAACAGGGGACACGTACTGAATGGGGTATACAACTCTACTTCAACTGTACACATTTAATAAAAGGTAAGACATATGCTATGGATAAAGGGAAACCACCACAAAACTATACATATTCTTGATGTCCTACACACTTCATACCAAACTTATTTAGAATGCAGTTACTAAACATAAAATAATGCAAAAAAGCTTTAAAGATTTGGACAGCAAGATAAATACTCTTGAGAACTTTACTACTTTCTGACAGACTTTTTGTGATAGTGCGTAAGAATTGTATCATGCTGCCAAAAAGATTAACAGGAAAGAAACAGATGGGAATTTACTACTCCCTGCTCTGTTTACTTGAACTTTGCTACCAAAAATAGTTTCTAGAAATGCTTCTTCATGCAAAGTATTTATTTTACAAGCTCAGCAACCTATCTTGATGATTATGTAACAATCATCTACGTTGTAAAATGCTTCACTGATGCAGCACTCCGCCTAACAGGTGAACTGTTACTACAAAAACTGTTCAGTTTGGTTTTTTTTTTCTTTTCTCCTCAAATGAACTGAACATGGAGAGCAAAAAACATCAAAACATTGCTTAACTATTTTTTCATAACAAAATACTGAATTTTAATAGATGAAGGAAAATATGTTTTCCCTGTTTAGGTTTCACAGTTACAGGACAGTTGAGTTTGGAAGGGACCTCTGGAGATCATCTGGTCTAAACCTTCTGCTCAAGCAGGGTCACCTGAGGCTGGTTGCCCAGGACCATGTCCAGACAGCTTTTGAGTATCTCCAAGGATGGAGATTCTACAGCCTCCTGGGACAACTTCTGCCTGTGTTTCCTGATGTTCAGAGGGAAGTGTTTCAATTTGTGCCCATTGCCTCTGGTCCTGGCACTGAGCACCACTGAAAAGAGCCTGCAATTGTCCTCTTTGCAACCTACCTTCAGGTATGCATAGACACTGGCAAGATCACCCCAAGCCTTCTCTTCTCCGGGCTGAACGGTCCCAGCTCTCTCAGCCTTTCCTCATAGGTGAGACGCTCCAGTCACTTTCATCATCCTTGTGGCACTCACTTAAACTCAGTCCAGTATGCCTGTGTATTGAGGAGCTGACCAATCAGTAGCTCCCTGGGTCTTCCTCCTTAATATTGCTCATAGAATATATAAATACAATACACAAAAGGTCTATAGAGTATATAAATGAAAATACTTTTCCCCCTACTACAATTGCATATTTGTGAATTCAAGACTTCTTAAAAACAGCCTGAACTTTGAAATCATGATGAGAACTCTTTCACTAGAAAAATCACAGGATTTCAAATACATCTACTAACAGAATCAGACTGGGAAAAAAATCTGTGCATCAGAATCAAAGAGAGAGGAAAACAGCAAGTCTTAAGCCTTATTGTTCCATCTCAAAAGTATATTCTTCTCACCTTTGTATTACTATCCATACTATGAATAAACCAGTTACATTTAATAATGGCTTCTAAGGTTCAGATGCCAAGTCAGCTAACTAATGCTACAGATTTATTACACAGCTACATTGAATAAATAAAGACTTTAACTTCTCCATAGCAGCTTCTGAAAAGGAAAAAGATACACAGTCTCCACATTACTTAGGGAGTCCTGGAGTCTACTTTCAGTTCTAACAATGCATTTTGTGTGACAGCTGTCAAGCTGCATTATTCCATGGATCAGCCTTCTGACCTATAAAATAGGCTTTTATTCTTAAGGTAAAGCAGTCAGAGAAAAAACAATGTAGTTTCAATTTGTAAAAATATTTAAGAATATTAAACATGCTTAATAACACTGTGCCTAATTTTCCAGAATATATTTCAATTTTTCTAAAATATATGCCAAAGCACAACTATTTCAGTATTTAGGATATTCTCATTTTAGCATCAGTGCAGTATTTGCACAGGAACAGCTATCCACTGTGGATGCTGGATGGTGCGCAGAGAGCACTTACATCTACATGCTTCTGAGGAACCGTGTGGTTTAAGCAGCATCTAGTGGCTAAACTTCTGTAGGCAGATATTTCTCTTTAGTTCTATTTTCTCTTAAATAAATTTAGCATTTAGGAAGTAAGGGAAGAGGTTGATGCCATCACTTTTGGTAGACAAGATTGAAAGATGTGTCTGCTTAAAAAAACCCCCCAACCTTTATGTAGTATTATCTTCAATGCACAATGAGGGAAAAGCACTGTGGCCTACTAAATGCACTCTAAAAACTGGAACAGATTTATTACAGGAGAAAGACTGAAGTATCTTCAACCAAGGAATGCAGGAATCAGGTTTCAACTGCATCTTGCAAGGCAATTTTGTTTTTTACACAAGAAAATCTCACGTCTTTCCAGTATGAAGAAGAAAGGAGTGTGTGGGAAACCTC
>JAAGNO010029422.1:120772-147532 GCA_033439905.1 Ceryle rudis
GGTCTTTGTTTGACCCAATCATATATGGACACATATTCTTGGGAAAGATATAAAAAGACTTGTTAAAACAATAAAGATGGCTTTTTGCTTGCAATTCGGTGTATGTCATGTCTCTCTCAACAGCGACAGGAGTGCTCATTCCATTTCTGTGGATAAAATATAGAAGTATCTTGTGCTATGATAAATTTAATGCACACTGCACCTTGAGTCAGGTAAGTAACCAGCAAGTAAATTCTTGTAGATCCTGAGGAATGATTGAAATTACTGTTCCCAGCTGCATCTGGTAACTGTGTGACAACAGCACTGCAACAGGTCCTGTGAGCGCTACTAGACTGTTTCAGTGCAGTCAGATGGATTAATCTATCAGCCTTCCAGCAGCAATTCAAGTTATCTTAGCAAATACAGCCTTGCTACTCTTCCCTTTCTGGAAGTTTGTTAGGGTTTTTTTTGTTGTTGTTCTAACACAACTTACCTGTCAACACACTAATTTAAGCGGTACAGTTCTCCTTAAATGAAGTAAAAAGCCTCATTTTACATTCACATCCAACGAAAGGAATAATCTCTACCTGCAAAAGACACTTTTCTGTTAATAAGCTCAGTGCATGTTTATTAATTAATAATAAATTCTTGTAAGTTGAATTCTAATCAATATAGTCACAAAATATTTTCAAGAGCATATCACGGCCAGACAAAAAGATTCCAGGAAATAATTCTGTCATTTATGCTGCAGCATAATTTTGAGCATACAAATGTAAGGGGAAATGAACAAATGATTCTGTAAAAAATAAATCACTCTGCAAAGCAACGTCTAAGAAAGTTTAAAAAGTTTCCCAAGGAATATCTATAATACAACCGACCCTCGAGATTTCCATAAAATAAAGACACATGAAGTGATGTTCCCGATGAAGGATAAATTGTGAACACACTACATCTTAATATTGAAATAAACCAAAACACATTCATCTGTTGATTCAAGGAAGGGAAAATATCTTCAGGTTTTCAGCATTCATTTCAAAATAAATTCCTATAAATTACTAAAAAAGGAAGGGGGGTGACAACTAGAGGTAAAAATCAACTCAGGATGCAAATTTGAATACCTGCAGAAGCCACAGGACATCACATACCCCTGACCCAACCATGGTCCAAAGCAACTCTGACCTGTTTGTTGGTCCAATTTATTTTTGTTTGTCCACAAGCCTTCTGTCAATCAAAACAAGCCACTATAAAAGCATTCTTCTGCTTATGTCTCTAAGATTGACCTTTTGTATGCAAAGATGACACAGGTTGATCTTCAACCTTTAGTATTCCTCAGAAGCTGGAATAACTATTTTCCAATTGACAATTAAAAATAAATTAACTTATCCAAGTACTCCAAGAGTCTGAAAGCCTTAGTGGGAGGAAATCTTACACTCTACAAGCAAATCCTTATTTTGAGCTAGCTTGTTTAGCTTATCAGCGTCTGTGGTACTTAAATCCCCTTCAATCAAAATGCAAAATTGCCTTTACCCATCAGGAGAGAAACTGAAGAGGAATTGCCAGCAGGAAGGAGATCAGTTAGAACAGCACCAGTGCACTATAATGAATATTTTGAAAGGAAAAAGAGCAAATCCAGACTTGTTTTCTCTTTGGGTTAAAGCAAGGGAAAATGTCAATGATTCATGTGCTGGTGAGTGACATACCTTTAAGGACAATTTCTGTCTGATTTGTAGGAAGAGATAGTTCAAGTCATATGTTGAAACTTGAACCACTACCCAGCTGTGGCAATGGAATATGGTACTCTGTTATAGCTTTATTTTTTCTAGGCCTAGTATCATTAAAAGGAAAATGAACAAAACACTCCCTGAAGCATTGCTGCACTTTACCTTAAGGAGTTGACATTTTTGAACATACAGAGATAGGTACCCCTCTTTATCATCATTTTTTATATTTAAAAAACCCCTAACCCTGTGATTCAGTACATCCCTTAAATTAATAAGATGGTATCTCAGGAGGTTTCTCTACCCCATTATCTCTCACACCTTCATTACCCTCCTTCTCTCCCCAGGAGCACCTCAAACATCTCCTCTTTCCACTTCAATAATCCCCATGCCCAATTCCCCCTACTTACCTTCTGTGGGATTCAGCAAAAGTAATTTTATGTATCTATACTTTTTCCATGAGGAAAGCTGAAGGAATTGCACATAATAGCTGAGAAAATTTATCTTCCATTGCAGTATTTTCAACCGAACCCATGTTTAGTAACTCATTTGAAGGAACAAAAAGACACAAATATTTTTAAGTTAGTTAATCTTCAGTGTTGTCAAAAAAACCCCAAAACCAATGTGGATTCAGAGCTTCAAAATCTACTGATGACCATTAAGAGCTGCCTTAAGTGCTTACACACAGCCTATGTCAATTTAAAACTTCAAGGAAATTTGCTTCAAATGAAGAAAATCTCTTGTAGGGAGTCAATCTGTTGCATGGCCACTTACACAAGTTTTTCATGTGTCACATGGAAGCTGTATCTAAACATGGCTTTGCTCTCAGCTTTAAAAATATATGGCTTCAACAAAGCCATTGCAAATTTCCATTAAGAAGATGCTAAGAAAAATTCAATATTGGAATAGCATCTTATTCATTACCATACCTAATATAAAACATACACTGTTTCAAGAGTGGGGCTTTGAAACCCACTCCCCCTTCTAGATAATTGCCCTACTGCTAACATTCTAGGACTGAAATTCAGATACTTCCACACACGAGTGTTGATGTTAAACAGAGTAGAAAAAGCCTCCTGAAGGCTTTATCAAGTGTCACTAGACTTCAGTTAAACATCAAGTTTTCTTTTTATTCCCTACAAGAAAATATTTCTATCTATTAAAAAACTGTTGCAGAAACCCAAAATATTTTCTTGAGGGAAATTAATCTGAAACCCTAATTTGTTACAATTTTTAGACAGCCCAAGGTGACTATTCTTCCCAGAAATCTAAATACTAAATGCAAATATGAAATTCTGCCTTTTTTTGACCACAGACTTCTAGCAAGTGACATAGTGTGAAGGACTAACATGAAATATGAATTTCTGAATAACTTTAAAAGGACAGGTGAATGTTTTGACAAGATTTTATTGTGAAACATTGGATTTAGAAAAGGTACAAAATGTCAACGGTCAGATGTGTGCCAGTACAGTATTTCAATAGTCTATACATGTGGACAGCCTCACTGCAGAACGTTTATTTAGACATACTATCTAAAAGGGGGCTGCAATATTCACAGGCTTAAAATACATAAATAACTTGAGCCAAAGTGGCCATTACTGCTCAATGCTAATCAACATCTGGAAACGGGCTAAAAAGCACAATACAGTACAACAATCTCCTTGCAGATCCACATTTAAAGAACATCAGTTTATTATGTCAATAGTCTACAGCTCCAGGACACTATTTTCAGTACTCTGATTCAGCTGGCTAGTTAATAATTTTTAAAAAAAATCATGTTAAAAATTAGATTATGGGTTTTTTAGATTATATTTTTCTATAATCTAAAAATTAGATTATATTTTTCTTCAAACTGCAGGCATTTAGTTAGAACTAAACACTATGAAGCCCCTAAAAATTTTTCACACTGGTATTTATGAAGTCAATTGCTTCTAATACAGAACTTCAGTTTGTTCTTTTAAAAGAAGTCCTTGCTGCAGTTTGAACAGATATCATTAAGTGATCTTGATTCAAACATTTCAATTTGATATGCATTTGTGTTTTAAAAACTGATTTCACCAAACATGGGTCACCAGTCAACTGGGAAAAAAAAAAAAAATACTAACTCTGAATTCAAGTCATAAATGTGTATATTAAAAAACAAAACAAACCCAACAACCCCAAAGGATAGCAGCATTCTCTACCTTAGTTTAGCAATTTTAAAGAGCGTTTATAAACATACAAAGTTGATATTAGGGTATAAAAATACATGTATACCATATGTATGCCATATGAAACAAGATAGCTTGATTTTTTTTCAAATTATTCAGCAGTCTGCCACTGCTGAAATTAGTTTGAACTACTGAGGTGATGCTCATAGTTCAGTACATGGGTGGACAGACAAGGAACTTTAGATTTTAGTTCTTTAATTAAAAGGTGTGTAGCTTAGTGTACACAATTAAGCTTACAGAAATATAAGCAGTTACCCTGTTACCAATCAGTACCCAGAGCCGAACTAAACCTTTATTTATAGAAGTCTACCTCACTTTATGACTGTTTGTTACCTTCTGTAACCTTCCTGAACAGAGACCTTGGGGTTTAATAAGAACTACATTTAATAGACATTTCTGAATATGACTCACGTCCATTAGGAGCAGAGCTAAACTTAAACTGATGTAATTTAGAATCAAAATCTACCCAAAACATAAAAACCCTCTGCCTTTGACACCGCATTCACTTCCCTAATTAATTCAAGACCATTAGTTTTGACTACTCTTTTCTCATTGATGTATCTTTAATGGGGGATCAGAATCTTGCAACTCATTAAAAAGAATCATCCTAAATTACAACTAAGTACAAAATCAAACAATAGGGAATATTTTATTTTTTTTTTTTTTACAAATTTTGAACGTACATCACTAAGGATGTAACATTGGGAGTACAATGTCTGCTATGGAATTAAAATTAGCGCTGTGCCAAATGGGAAAAGTATATAAATAAAGCACTAAAGTCCGGTGTGGCAAAAAAACATTTTGGGTCTGTTGTTGTTCAGGAAGTGTTTGGCATGAGCAGCACTAACAAAATTACACTGCACAGACACGAGCTACAAAGGTTATCTAAAGCCAATACTCACTGTCCATCAATTAGCTAGCTCTTAATGCTGCTTCAAGCACTGCACTAGCCACTTTGATCTTTGTTTCCGATTCCTCTGTACACACATTTATATTTACATAAAACATTTATTAAAGATGATTTTAAAACATAAAAACCTTATGTACAAAATACCAACATTCCTATAAATAAACAGTTGGAGAAAGGCACTTGCAAGAAAAATCTACAGTAAATCTTACAAAAACCACACTGCCTCTGTTACTGTACAATAGATAATCTTTCAGTAAATCCCTATCACAAGAATGTAAAACACTAATTACTTGTTATAACTAAGAATATAACCGTTACAGTTGTATTTACACATACATGTACGTCTTTTTTTTTTTAAGTTTCACTTGAGAGCACCAGGATTTCCATTCTAAATTTGTATTTTGATACAAAGTAAAAGAACAGTTGCCAGAAACCAGTGTTCAGCGTCACTGCAAATTCATAAACTTTTGGCTGACATCAGTGTAGCTTAAAAGACTCAGTTGCTGCTTTGTAAAAAGTACACCTAGTTTGTTATTGCATGTTGTCCTTTTAGAGAGAGCACTGCTATGTTCTCTATGCAATTGTTTAATACTATTGCTGGCAAAAAGTTTCCAATATCAAAAAAATAAAAACATTCTTCAAGCCAGTTGAAGTATTTAATCCAAACAGTAACTAAAAAAAGCTGCATATTAATTATAAAAATGTGTAGGAAACATGCCAACTAATCTGGTGTGCAAAAATATTTTTTCCACTACACAGGATCTTAAGGGCTCCACAGAATTACTCAAATTTACATTGAGTAGCAAACTCCATGAATAAACAGTTCCTCAAGGAGATGTTAGTATACTCCCACTTTTATCAAACTTTTTACCCTTTGACAATGCTGCAACCTGTTTGAGCAGTTCTCTGTTTTTGGCCTGCAATACAGATTAAAAAAAAAAAAAAAGTTTTATGAATTACTGAAATGTCTCAAATAGTAGTGTCATGCACTAACTTCCCACTGCATTTATAAAATAAAATTCACGAAAGGTACATGCTGAGAACATTCAGAGGCAATGATAACTTTTCAAAGATTTGGATATGCTCTTTGAGATGCATAGTCCATCTTTAACAGAAACAGTAACCACATTTCCTCTACTGAAAACTTAGTACCTGAGGTATTGCACAGGGTATCTGTTCAGTCTGTGATCTAGAAGGCAGTTAAGGCTTTCTTCCTGATAAATATGCTTTAACTGTCAATTGTGCTAACACTGAGCCCTTAAATCAGGTCAATAGCACACTGACAACTGATTTAGTATCAGAGAACAGACACAAAAAATAACATAACCTTTGATAAAGCATGTGAAGCAAGCCTCTATCTCCTGAAGTTAGAAAGCAATCCTTACAGTAAGTTTAATTCACATGGAGACTGTCTGTTGACTGCGGAACTGCTGTACAACACATCTGAAGTCAAACATGGTAACAACTGTTCAAGAACTTGGAAGTACTTCATTGCTGTGAGTGAACAGCCCAAATATATAACTCCACATGAGAATTTCTCAAGTACTGACAAGCAATTACTCACCTGCAACTGTTCCACAGTTTCCTTATGAGCTTTCTCCATACTATTCATCTTTGTCCTCAAATTAGACTCCTGGTACTGGAAGTCTGCCTTCAGTTCTGTCAACTGAAAATAAGAATTCTATGAAGATTCCTTGGACTACTGCACTCTACACCTTCTAATCAATCTGGGAAATCTTCATGGAAGCCTCAGGAAACACTATATTTATTTACTATCGTAGTATTGACAACTTGGCATTTAAGAACTAGCTTGGAAAGTATAAAATATATCTATTTTATATGAAGAAAACAACTGCACTTATATAACTATATTGTTTGCTCAGGATTTAGTATAAAGAAGGTTAATCCTCACCAAGCACACATAAAAAAAATCAAATACAAGATTAATGATTTAGAATCTTAGCTGTTCTTTCAGCTGTGAGATACTTAACACGATATTCAGTTATATGGTAGCACATGAAAAATCTTCCATACAAAGGCAACAGGAAGGATTCCTTTGTGTCCTTTTATGCTACAATTTGTCATAAACAAAAGTTTCACTGCTTCTCAATCCACATCAACAGTGAATTAAACTGTGTTATTAGAAATGTGTAATTACAATGACTCGACCCGTGACGGGACTCTGAGTGTATGTTGGAGTATTGCTGCCACTGTGTCTCTCCTGAGATGGGCAGAGATCCAGATGACCTACACTAAGGCAGGTGTTTCTAAATTGTAATACATGCTTCTGTCCAAGCAGCTGGATGCTTCTTCTGGAAGCATGTGCAGCTGGGTGAGCTACTAACAGTTTGTTGTGTACTGATCCAGCAGTAAAACCACTTCTTTAAAAAGTTTAGTTCCTCAAAGCATCCCTGGCTATTTTGAACCTCTCTGGTCAACTTGGATTTATCAGGAAATTCAGTCTCTTTGCTAGCAAAGCAGCCTTCCATACATAACAAACCAGAGCATACATTACCTGGAATACTGCATCCAGCTCTGGAGCCCTCAGCACAGGAGGGACATGGACCTGATGGAGCGGGTCCAGAGGAGGGCCACAAGGATGATCAGGGGGCTGGAGCACCTCTCCTACAAGGACAGGCTCAGGGAGCTGGGATTGTTCAGCCTGGAGAAGAGAAGGCTCCGGGGACACCTAATAGCCACCTTCCAGTACCCAAAGGGAGCTTACAAAAAGACTGGAGAGGGCCTGTTTACAAAGGCCTGCAGTAAAAGGATGAGGGGTAATGGTCTTAAATTAGAAAGGAGTGGATTTAGACTGGATGTAAGGAGGAAGTTCTTTACCATGAGGGTGGTGGAGCACTGGAACAGGCTGCCCAGGGAGGTGGTTGAGGCCCCATCCCTGGAGACATTCAAGGTGGGGCTTTGACAGAGCTCTGAGCAACCTGCTCTAGTTGAAGATGTCCCTGCTCTCAGCAGGGGGGTTGGACTAGATGACCTCTAGAGGTGCCCTCCAACCCAGACATTTCTATGATTCTATGATAGACTCTTACACTGACTACCAAGACTGCTATTACCAACCTTAGCATGTGGTCACATCCCATGTAGTGACACAACGGAATAAAAAAACCTGTCAAATCAAATGGTCTTTAAATAAAGTTCAGGTATCTTGATACAATGATATATACATCACTGTACACAGACTGCTGCCGCTCAAAGTATGTACTTACAGCTGTTGTAAATTCCAGGGGATCCAGTACAAAACCACGTACTACAAGGTAAATATCAAAAATGTACTGGTAGTACTGCACCATAGTCAAGCATGCAACGAGATGAGCACACTAACTGTGAACATTCAGCAAATTATGGTCCCTTCCTAAGGCTCAATTCTCAGGGCCCCACGGTAACATCTTGGTGTCTCACTAACATTTTTTGCAGAAAGTGAAACAAGGCTAGTACTGCAAACAATAAGCACAGGTGATGACATGGCTGAGATCTTGACTTGTTAAAAAAAAAAAAAAAAAAAAAGACGAGCGAGGATTGTCTGTGAAGGCAGTGGACTGACTTGGCTTTGTTATACATCTCAGAGGTTTTCCTTATGGAGCACTCCAAACTGTTCAAATGCTGTCCTTACACAAATCTTAGGACAAGATCTTAACAGGACTCTCTCGCAGGTCTGTCTCAGTCCGTTATCCCGGTACATGTCTTTACATTTACTATCTCACAGTCAAAAAAAAGTATGCAGCATTCAATTGTAAATTCTTCAGCTATGCAAACACTGTAGGATGTTATTTAGCTTTCCTCTCCTATGCAGAAGCTGAAGAAAGTAAGTGACATTCTGAAAGTAATTTATGCCTGAAGGAGTCTAAGTTAAAAGAATTTTGAGGTTAAATAAATAGTTTTAGCAGCAGGGATGTTGAAATTATTACATGTTCTCCCTGTGGAAACAGCACAAAACAAGCTACTGCAGTGGTTATATGGAAGCAACCTAACTCTTTTGTTAGCTTTGCCCAATATAAAAAGAGGTAAGTGAATTTCATACTGACTCATGATCGTCTGCTGGCTTTGTAAGAGAGAGATCAGGGCCTTAATGCCTGTCCTTTGAAGAAATACTTAGAGACTCCAGGATAGACTATTCAGCTCTTTCACATTAACTACTTAATGGTATGAAATAGCGTAGATATCTGCACTGGGTGTATTATAACAGTCATATAAACAAACAAAAAAGTTCAATATTCTTTGTACAACACATGTAAATGTAGAAATGAAGATACTGAGCTATGGCTTAAAAGTGGAAGCATTTTCCTTTCAGGATCAACAAGCCTTTCTTAACCATAAGTGTTTTGGTATGCCATCATGCATCTATAATCAAAATTTTACTTGAACATATAGTAAATTAATTTTTAATATAATTCCATAATCTACTAAATCATGAGCAAACAGAGCCACGGATACAGACAGTGTCTTATAAGGATCTAGTCAATGAGATGGCAGAGAAATGAGGTCTAACAAAGGCAAAGCAAAGTACATGTTTTAGTTATTTCTCTTTTCTTGATAGTCATTAGGTTGTTCAAAGGGTGAATCTCCTGTATAAGTTTCACTGCAGCCTTTGGGCCCAACTATTTCGCTTAAGACATCTAATCCAAGCTTTTCTTCTAGTCTCTGACCCTTCACAAAGGCTTGATAACCTAGACTATGCATATGCTACCAATCTTTTAAAATCAAAACACTTAATTATCATACACTGGACATGTAAATTTAGAAATGAACTCCTTAATCTTGGCTATAGTTGCTTTAGTTTAAAACTACACACAACCTATGCTACACACATAATGGTTTCTACTCTTAATCCTCTTCTTACCTTGTGTATCCATCAGCCTATGGAGCAATCAGGGATCTTTGCCATGACTCAGTTTAGAGCTCGTGAAACATAAAAACCACTGTCTGGCATTTTATCCATCACCTGTGGCACACAGCCTGAGTAGCAGTAAACCATATAGCTAGCTTCTAGATGGCTGAAGTGAGGTAAAATTAATTCCTCTTTGACTTAGAGGCAAAAATATATTGATGATCCAAGTCCCAAACCTATCCTTGGTTTAAATGGTAAGATCTGATTAGATGCTACACTAAAAAAAAAGGTTATGTGATTTTTGTTTTATCTCACAATTTTGACACTGCCTGGAGTTTACAAAATAGAAAACAAAATGATGTTCTTATTAAGCACTTGCAACTTACCTTTTTATCTTTTTCCAAAATAGTCTGATCTCTTTGCTGCAGAAGACGTTTAAGTGACATTACTTCTTCTTTCAGTTGACTTATGAGGACAAAGTTGTCAGTTCCTCCACTGTCTGCTGACTGATTTATAGAGCTACTAAAAATAAAAAACAATAGTTACTTATGACATCAATAGAAAAAAAAAAAAAGTACTTTTTTTTTTCAAATTGGATAATTAATAATTCCACAAACATCCTTAAGGACTAATGCAAAAAAAGTATGTACCTGACAGAAATGGATGCAACTGGCAAATTACCTTACTAATGGCACACATTACATACACCTGCAGAAATATAATTAAGTATTAGCTTTGAGGGGGTTAAGTACCTTCTAACTGAAGCAGCCACTTTTATTTCAACTGACTGGCCAGAGACAGAATAAAGATTCAGTCTCACATCAAGGTCTAGAAGGCTTCTCTAGATACTAGGTCAGCTTAAAGCAGCAGGTTCAACCCTGCATCCAATCAACAAAACACCCATGTGTCATGGAATACTGTTTTGTTGGTAACTGCTGCATTGTGCGTAAGCTTTATTTAATTTTGCCCCAAACAGCTTAAAAGCAGCAAAGCAGTGCCAGTTTTCTGCTAATAGAGTCATTTAGGCTAGCTGACTGAGAGCACTCAGAGGCCACCAAATAATCTGTCTATCTGACCAATGGTTTCACCTCCCTCATTCTTCAAACCAAAGGAAAAAAACAAAAACAAACCAACACCACCAAAACCCAAAAAAAACCCCAAGTGGCCACATATCAGTGCTCTGTTTGGTTGAAATGTCTCAGCTTTACAAAAATATAACTTTACCTATCTCCATTTGATGGCTTGGATTCCAGTTTGGGTTTTTTCTTTGGAGTTTCATTCTGAATAGCTGCAGAGGATTTATGGCTGAAATCAAACAAAATGTAAACCTAAAGCCTCATACTATATAACTCTCTAATATCACCATTTGGCACATGTAAAATAACTAACTCATGCTCCTAGCTGGAATGCTAGAGACTAGCCAGAAATGCAAGGAAAAAGTCCTTTAAATGAAAACTGTAAATAAAATAAAAGGAAATTAATAAATAATATCATATTTACCTCTGTTTCCATAGTCCCTGATCTTGTTCTGGACTCAGACTGCTGATTCTGAAATATGTGAAATGTACTTGGTAACTGACCAAACATGCCATTATTTCTAAGTTTATGTGAATGGTATCTGTACTTGAGATAAATCCAACCCCCCATTCTTTAATAAAGTTAACAATTTTCAGCTGCAGAGTCATGTTATCTGTCCTATTTGTGACCACTCTTCATTATGTCAGGATGCTATAAAAATATTTCTTGCTTAAGTGTTTACACTATTGTAGGACAGACACAAGGGGTAGACTTCAAGACTGATGGCCAAACATTTTTTTGCTGGTACCTCCCAATTTCTGTGAACTTTATATTGCTAATCTTGTATTCAGCAAGCTGGTCTAAAGCAGCATTCCTGGGATTCCCATACTGTCATATGAACACTGCCTGAAGTGGTGCTTATGGGTGGTGTAACAGCAAAGCTGGTTTGGATCGTTGAAAATACCTTTTTCTCAGATCTAAACGATCTTTTCCAATAATTTCAAAAGCAACCAATAAACATCATTGATACAGGAAGGGTAGAATGTAGATTGCACGGAATCAAATAGTTCAATGAATCTGTATTTTGACCTCATTGTCTCTAATGTCTCATCTTAACAATAACTGATATGGACAGGGAAGGAGTTTTATTTCTTGGACCAGAAGCAATGGACTCACGGCAGCCCACAGAAACAAGGTGCCAAATTATTGAGATCTGCATAGAGATATGCTTATTTTTACAACACTTGAGTCTATAGAAGCTCTATTCTGTAGTAAGGAACTAACTTTTCTGTTATTTAATCCTTACTATATCTCTGCCATATGCATTAAATTAGATTTAGATTGGCATAACTCAATTTTCAGCAGAGAATTGAAAGAACGGGAACAGTACGATAACTCTCTGCATGATACAAATTATTTTCTTCTTCGAATTCCTGAACCCCAGTTATTTTATTTTATTTTTTAAGTACGTGCATTTGTCTCTTCCTCATTCCCAGTATCATTCCATCTTATCTTACTTCTATCATTAGATCACTCTTAGTCAGCTTCAAAATCATAAGCACTAGAAAAAGCAAAGCTTAGAATTAAAAGTGTTTGTGTGTCCGAGGCCAGGGTCATTACCATTGCAGCCATAGCATTTACAATGCAACACAAAAATAAAAGTAGTAGTTCTAGAGTTCTGCTGCCATAGGCCTATCAGTGAAAATAAAAATCACGACTACTATTGTGCCAGCATAAAAAACAAATCAGTTCTGGGATTTATGACTCAAACTGGGCATGTACGTTAAGGTTAGTACACTGTGTATGCCATGGCTAGAGATGGCAGGCTGGGAATAGTTGCAGAATATGGGACAGAACCTCCTGCTGGTAACTGAACTGTGTTCTTTTCCTATGTCTATCACAGTCACTCACAAACTGTCTATTCCAGCACAATTTTATTATAAACACTAGCCTAACAGATACAAACTGGTCCTAAACTGAAGATGATCCCACAACCATTGCTTCTGCTTCTCCATTTATCTGCAAGTTCATGGGCACAAACAAGTCAGGATGAAATAAGTTAGGGTGGGGATTTTGAGCGATGTAGCCGTTCTGCGCTCACTGCTAATACACATCTTCTAACCCACGGCAAATGCATGTCAAACAGCAGTTATCACCCAGCAGTTACTGCTTAGAAAGACAAATTCAAGTTTATCCCTAAGTAACTTGCTTCTGTGGCCATTCCAGGGGTGCGTTCTCTACACTCGTTACCAATTTTAACATCCACTTGTTTACTGATCACAAAGAATTTCTGCTGACCTCTCTTCATCCAAACTGTAAGAACAGAAGGATTTTGACAGACTGTGGAAGAAGAACATCCTACTACTGCTTTTGATGCCATGTTTTAAACAGCATTTCTTATTTCCTTTGATTTGTTCTCAATACTAACAAAAGATGGAAGAGGCACCAACAGCTACTTTAATTTTTGAAATACTTACTTATGATGACTGCTGCCGTGACGATGATGATGGTGGTGATGGTGGTGGTGCTTTGAATGATGCTGGTCTTTCTCAGTAAGAGATGAGGATGAGGAGTTAGAATGTGAAGATCCTAGGCTCTTCCTCTGTTCTTTCGTCTTCTGTAGCACTCTCTTGTAGGACAGTGTGCAGAGCCAACACAACAACTTTCCATCAACCTTTTGGGAAATAATTAATAGCAGGGTTTTTTTCCAAGTATACTTGCACTAGAAAGATGTACTACAACATTTGCAAGAAAAATTAGTTTCATTTTCTCTGTTAATTTTGGGGAAAATCCAGACGTATCTCTTCTGTATGAAACAGCACTATCATAACTCCAATATATACATAACTTTCACTAAAGTGAATCTTATTCTGGGGTTTTTTTGTCATTTAAAGTTATACTAGAAAGCAGTCTTAGCAAATATTGTGCTCACTCTGTATCAGAAAAATGACAATAACTTTTTAAAGAGACAAATAATTTTTAGTTTAGACAGCATGTACCCTCTCTGAACCCACTGGATTTCAGGCAGAATCAAGATGTCCAGCCAATGTGTTACTTGTGTCAAGTAAATTCTTCTGTAAAAACAGCACCATTTTTGGGTTCAGGCAAAAGGCTTTTGGGGTCATTTCCTCAGCACCTTCTGGAATGAGAAACTGGCACTCACCAAAACTATTTAAGAACACAGAAAAACTATTTAAGAACAGAGAACACAAAGGGCTGCTCAGAGCAGTCTACCTATCTGGTGCTGTACTTCAAGGCAAGGCAGGCAAATCAGCAGAGATAAAGTGACAGATTCAAGTTACGGACGTGCATAAGATCCAACTGATGAGGGCGGGTGGGAAATAAATAATAATAAAAAAATTTAAAGCACCAGGAACTGTTCTCACCTGCTCTGTTTCCCAGCTATGACTGTCAGCTTATGCTTAAGCTTATTTTTAATAAAGAGTGGTTTAAAGTAAGTTAGCTCAGTAGCCAATACAGCAATTCCAAGTTGTGAAGTTTAATTCAAATATTGTAAAGCACAGCAAGTTTAATCTAATATTAGTGAACTTAAAATGCATTCCTGTTAAGCTTCCTCTTATGAAGGAGGAACACTGTTGTCAGTCTTAAGCCATTACAGCCATGGAACAAAGCCTACCTTCCTTCTTCCCTCCTCTTTCCGATCAAAAGCACACTGCTGTTTGCACTGTTCACATGTCTGAGGTGGGCCGTACTTCTTCTCCGAGTTGGTGCAACGCTGACATTTTGTGCCAATAAATGCTGCAATAATGTTACAATACTGGCAAGGCTTGGGCTGAAAAACAGGTAAGTTGAACTTAAGTTATACTTACAACAGCAGTTACATTTCTCAAATAAGCTGAATTTCATCTAATATGGTTTCTGTCAAATATATAGAAGTTATGTGCTTTGTTTCACAACAAGGTTATCTTGATACCTTCTATAAACTGGTATCTGCAGGGTGCTCAGACACAATGTGGACATTCACCTATTAAAAAATTAATTTTTCTAACAGAACCGAGGCTGAAGTTCGAGATGAGAAAATGAAAAGTAACACGAATAGAACTAATACTCATAAAATCTCTTCTACTTAATAGCTTAACACAATTAACATGCATTTAAAAATCTTTAAGACTTACATAACATAAAGTCTATGGCATTAATTACATTTTCACATTTCACACCCATTAAAACCACAGACAGCTAAATGTCTTTCTGCCATCAAGTGCTCATTTATGAGAATATGCAAAGGATAACTTTATATGCATAAAGTGAAGTAAGAAGGGTTTTGTTATTAAGAGCTATATTGCAGTTATTCATAACTCTTAAGCTACATATAACCACAATGGATTGCAGTTTGAAAAAACCCAACAAAGCCGTAAGCCGCGAAGGAAATCAAAAGCTGCCAGTAGTTCTCATCACCTTTCTAAAAAGCTGTTTTGTTTTTTTTCTCCCCAAAATGTAAGTAAGTTTAGTTACAAGAGAAGTTTTTAAAATTCAAAACACAAATGAACTTTGATATTTAGAACCAAGAGCCTACTCACCGTTCCAAACTGCTTCACATTTTGGGCACATTTCTTGCATATCGTATTAGTTTTGCTAAAGATAAAATTGTATAATGTTGAATTCAGCGACAAACACACACCTTGAAATTCTTTCCCATGCAATTACTGGAAAACACACATGCAAACACACGCTGTGGTAAACGCAGTTAACGAATCAGTGAACAAATCAAATATTGCTCTGAGTTTATGCGACAACACTCGTGCCGCCGGAGCAGGCAGGTTATTTTACTGCGGTTCTGCCCTCTTTAGTATCTCCGTCGGTGGGAATTTCTGCCGTTACAAACGGTTGTGCCTGCGGACCAGCTGTTCCTTCTGCCGTTCCACCGACTGCCTGCGGCAGGACTTCGGCAGGTCACGCACAGGGTGGTTGAGGCGGAAGCCTCCCGTACCTCTCCTGCTGGAACTCCGACCGGCAGTAGGTGCATTTCACGATGGGGTGGGCGATCCGACACTCCTGAGGAGAAAAGAACGACGTTACTCCCCGCTGCCAGACACACCAAACCCTCACAAACACCTCCTCCGACGCTCCGCGGCCGGACCCCCGCCGAGCGCTGTCCGAGGGGCGTCCCGCCGGGGCTGGCGGCTGCCTCCCTGGCCAGTAAACAAGGGGCTGCCCCCGTCAGCTGGGAGCGGAGCGGGGCGGCGGCAAGAGGCGGCGCGGAGCCCTGCAGGGGACGGGACGGGACGGGGGAGGAGCGGCGGCGACATCCACCTGCCGGGGGCGGCCCCGCTGAGGCGGCTCCGAGCCCGGGCCCCAGGCGAGGGGAGGCTGGGACGGTTCGGGCGAGCTTGGGCCTGCTGTGAAACCCGCTGTGGGTGACGACGGTGGCGGGAAAGCTGCCCCAGGGAGCTTTTTGGGACGCGGTAGCCTTGAGGGAGTGTAACTGGGGACAGCTGTAACAGGCATCTGCCCCTGATAAAATCCAGCTTGACCCCAATCATCACCCCTTCACTCCTCCTCCGAGTAAAGCCCTCGGAGAAGTTGAATGGCCCCAGAGACTTGCTAAAAAGAGCTGGGGGAGAGGGGAGTGCCCAGTGAACGGTACCCTTTTCACTATCAAAGAGCCATCACAAATTTCTGTGGTGTTTTTTTGTTTGGGCTTGTGGTTTGGTGTTGTGTTGTTTTGGGTTTTTTTCACTGTGGGATTCAGCCTTTGATGGCTTTTTCCCCTTCTTTTAATCATCTCTGCAGTGGAGTCGTGCTAAGCCGTGACAGCACGTTTCCTGGCAACTTGCAGTAATTTTATCTGACACTTGCGTTCACCCACTTCTGCAAGATACCGTGAGGAACTGTTGGAATAAAGCCTTTTTAATTCAGAAATACTTGGTAACTAGACATTCTTCTTTCAAGCCTTTCCCCCACCATCTTCAGCTTACCTTTTGTGTTTATCTCTCGCTCCCTGGGCCACGAGGCAGAGCAGTGGTTACCAGCAGGTCCCTCAGCATGGGCTCCTTTCTTCTAGACACTGACGTGCAGTCAGAGATTTGCACTGGTTTAAACCCTTTGCCTTACTTTTCCCGTGAAGACTTGCTGCAGTTGTCCCAGGGATAGCGTAGAGTTGTGAAGGCAGGAGGACTGGTCTCTGAAATCACATCTGGTAGGGTTCACTCTTTGAGGTTTTCCAGTTGGATGGGGTCACGTTGATGGCTCAATGTGACTAAATCACCCCCGTGTAAGCTGTGAAGGTACCTACTCAACAAAAACTCTCCTAGCATTTGCAAACTATTTAAATGCTTAGATCTCTGAATCATAGAAAGCTTGGGGTGGAAGGGACCTTAAAGATAAAAGGCCCTGCTTAAGTGGGGCTGCTTGCTTTGTCTCATTACAGTGTGAGAAGATGTCTGCCCAGCCCCTCAGCTATTGAGTGGGCCTCTTAGGGCACCAGAACTGCCACCCCAGGAACAAATTTCCCCCCGTTTCTCTTCTCGCTGCCACCTTCTCAGAGGAACACCACGACTTGGAGCTCACAAGTGCAGGAGAGACTCGGAACCTAACTCACGTTGAGAACGCTTCAGGGAGTAAAGGCAGTTGAGGAATGGAAATAAACAGCAAAACTATGTGCTCTCTGCTTGCAAATTAACCTGCTTTATGACTACGGACTTTGCATAAAACAGACAGAGCCAAACATCACCCAGACAGCTCGGGCTGCGTGGAATCTGTAATGCGACGGTAATAGCAACCTAGTTTTGCTTACTCACTTACGTTCTCGCTGCCTTTCATGTAATAATGATATCAGTTTACAGATTGGCGCAGGAGGATTAAAGGCTACAGATTTATTATCTTTCCCTAAAATACTATTTTTAGTTTCTAATTACTGATTAAGAGCATCAGGGTGCAATCTTTCCAGCATCTTTCCCAGACGCTCACTGCTGCATATTCATCACGCTACAGTACAGTAGGTTTGCAATCAGATAAACCAACAGGAGCGATGTGGGTGCCGAGAAATGAAGCTGGCACCTGCTTCCTCCATATTTTTTTCCCCCCGAATAGCTGCACTGCAGGCTCTTCTCTAATTCCCGATTCAAGAAACTCCTAAAATCACAAGGTTGATACATTAAATAGGACTCTTTTCTTCGGCAACATTCACGTGAGAGTCAGAATTGTCCCTTTCTGCTTCACCCACCCTTCAGTAGGTTCTTTTCTTAACAACAGGTTGCAGCTGCCCGGGTGAACAGTTACCCCCATTGCTCAGGTTGTTCTGTTTTTCTTGATTCGTTGTTTGACTTCCCTGCTCACAAGTTTCTCGCCGTGCAGTACGCACATTATTCAGCCTCCCGCCCCTTGAAGATGCACAAGACTTGCTGCTGTTGAAGCCAACACCAGCCAGGTCTCTGCATCCTCGGCAGGATGTTGCTGTAGAGGGTACAGAATCGACTTCTTGGTGACTAAACCTAAAGCCGAGAGTAGAGGAGAACTGATCTTGGGAAATTTATCTCATCCTGTTCGGAGTCACACAGGATCGTTTGCCAAATCTCTTAATATAAAATATTTCACGTCATGGATTGACAGAGTTCCTTTCTTACCCTTCCTTCCGTTCACACCGAATCCGAGAAGTGACTGCTGTCTTCTTGACGGGAGAAGACTCGGAGGATGAAGATCCGGTCACTTTACGTGCTAAGGACATAAATCCCAGTGTTTTTACTGTTGGAACAGGAAACACTGTCAGATCCTTCTGGACAATTCTATTGTTCCATTAGCAAATAAAACCTCTTCCTAAAGTGAAAAAGGCAGAGGGCACCTCTGCCACCTGCAGTTCAAAGAAGCTGGAGGTGAAGGATGCAAAGGAAATCACAACTCTCTGCGGCCTACTGCTGCACCGCCTCATTTTATCTTTTCTTGGCTACATTCTGGGTTTGTTCACTTTGAATTTTAGATGTCACGGAGGCAGATGCAGCACTGGACTTCCTTTCCATTCTTCAGCTGAATATTTTTGTTCTAATTCACCATCAAACTTTGTAACTCAAAAGAACTTAAGATTTTTCTTCATCGCTAGAAGACCCACGTGACAGTCAACATTCCCAAACTGTGGCCAGCAAGATCTGTATCTGGCCTCCAGCCTCCTCGCTCTCCATTCTTCCCTAGGACTTCTCACAGGGTACAGAAGCCAAGCCCACGCCTGGTTTGCACAACCTGCTCCTCCGCTGCCAGGCACGTTGTTCTTTATCAGCAGCCACGCGCGACTTAGCAACTGCAGCAGCGTCACTCTACCGCGGGCACGCCGCGACCAACTGGCTACACCAGTTCTAATCTACAGCTCACCACCACTACCCCCTTCCCTTTCCTTGCATCTCTTTGGATTTTTCTAATTTATTTTATTAATTCTTTAGTCTAAAGAATTTTTCACTGAATCACAGAATGGTGGGGTTGGGAGGGACCTCAAAAGCTCATCGAGTCCAATCCCCCTGCCAGAGCAGGGTCACCTAGATCAGGTCACACAGGAACAGATCCAGGTGGGGTTTGAATGTCTCCAGAGCAGGAGACTCCACAATCTTCTCTGGGCAGCCCATTCCCGTGTTCTGTTACCCTCACCGTGAATAAGTTTTTTCTCATATTTATGTGGAACCTCCTCTGTTCCAGCTTGCACCCATTGCCCCTTGTCCTCTTATTGGATGTCTCTGAGCAGAGCCTGGCTCCATCCTCCTCACACTCACCCTTAACATACATATATATATATATATATATAAAAACATGAACGAGGTCAGCCCCATCTCCTCCAAGCTACAGAGCCCCAGCTCCCTCAGCCTTTCCTCAGCAGGGAGACGTTCCGCTCCATCAGTGTTGTGGCTCTGCAAACGAAGATGGTTTTTGCTGATCCAGAGTCAAATTTGGAGGGACGGCCCCCAGGGCAGCAGCGTGGAGCTGAGGGAAGCATAGCTGTCAGCTCCACGCTGCCGTATCGCACGGTCTGCGTTTCGGTGGACACAGAACTTTGAGTTCCCGATCCGATAACCAGTTCGTTCTGTAGCTGGGAGACACGCCCTTTCTTTGTAAATGCTACAAATCGGGCCTATCTGATCCCTTATTCACTAACTGCTGCTGCTTCCCACTTCCATCTCCTATTAGGAGGGAGTGCTCGTGCCAGAAATGTCACGGCAGTGTCATGTGACAGGTGGTATTGATTTAGCTAAGTCGGGTTTTAATGTCACTCTTGTTCAGCGGGAGCACACGGCGAGCGTGCACCGCACCCCAGCAACGTGGCAGATCGGGACAAGACCTACCAGCCAGGCCTGCACTGGGCTACAGGACTCTGGAATGGCATCAGCACGCTACAGACCAAGAAATTTGATTGTTATTTTCTATCTGCTCTCTTATCATGGTTAACATTTTTTTCATGCTTGTAACTATTAATCATAAGTCTTTGATTCTGAGATTTCACGTTCAGGTTTACAGCTGAGATGGGGACTTGCCCAGCGTCACATGGGGAGCAGTCAGGAACAGAACCCCGCTCTGTCTACCCCATGGTTTTTACCCCTTTATAAGATATCCCTTTTGGCAGAACTGCTGCCACGTTGGGAAAGCTGCCCGCAGGCTGGGAGGGTGGATACATTGAGGCTTTGCAGAGTAAAGCCTGGGGAACATAGACCCAAAACAAGCTGAGATCACCCAGCCCCAGGAGCCATGGTGCACAGCACTCTGCTCACGCCCTTCACACATCCGCACTGAGGGCCCATCTCCTGGGCACGATCCTTCCAGATCCTCCAACCTGGCTGTGACTGAGGACACCGTTTAAACAGTGAGTGTTATAGCACCAGGAGTCTCTGGCACCGCGGCTGTTCGCCAGGCCCATAGTTACTGGTGCTGGCAGGCTCAGAAATGGTGCATTCACCAGCCTGACACGACCTGAGCCTCCAAAAGATTAATTTTTTTTCCCTACTTGCTGTCTGAAAGTAGGTGGTCTGCCAAGAAGCCAGCCAAGACCCAGACCTATGCCTGATAAACATCTCTCCATCTGGATTTCCCAAGCTTTTAGGAAAGTTGAGCAATTCTCACTTGACAATGTTTGCAACTCTCAGAGAAAGCTGTTTCTATATATAACATTAATCTGCAGAGAGAGGCGCACAGAGCCCCGTGCTGTGAAATGGAGCCGAGGGCTAAAGGAGACCGTACAACCACCCCCCGGACGTTAGTCAGAAATAAGAACTGCCACTCCATCTAGGAAACGTCACAAAGCCTTGAGGGATGGTTTATTCTAAATACTACTGGCACCCGTCTTCAAAGGGGGTTTGGGTTGGTTTTTTTTTTTTTGGAATGACTATCATTACTAAATGAACTCGAGAAAAGCAAAGACTGCAACTGGCAGTTGACAAACCAGCCATCGTGCAGGGAGATCGCCGGCCACTGAGGCAATTAATCCCTTTGGTTTGCCAGGGCAGGAGGTAACATTCTTCCACCGGGTCGGGGGTAACCAGAGCTCAGCACAGCAGCGCCGGAGGCACTCTGCTCAACGGTCACGCGAGGTATCGCGGGAGGCGGGAGTAGTTACAGGAGTCCGCCTCAGTTCTGGCAGTTCAGCCTTCAAAATAACAATCACTCATGACATGCCAGTGGTCAAACAGCTAAACTGGTTTCCTAGCAGGCTTCCTTGTAAAGGGGCTGCTGCTGAATTGGAGGAGTGGGTATTTTCCTGGGGGTAACTATCCAGGTCTTTCCAATTGAAATTTGAATTTATAAATGCCAAAAAGCTGTAGCCAACGCATGGCCGATAGCAAAACGCAGCTTTAAACCTGTCTGCGATGATCCACCAAGCTGCAAAACCTGAGAATTTATTGCAGTAATAAAGTGGAAAATGTTATAGGTGATCAAGAATTAATGCTGTATCATTCCACTATCTCACACACCCAAAAGATTCCAGCGTTATATTCAACCTCTGCTCCAAGAGAAGCGCTCAGCACTGGAATGCCCGCACAGAAAGCAATAAACAATTAGAATTAAAGAATAATTTAGTGACACAGCATTCACTTAATGAGGTGTCAAACACGAGAGTTGAAGGTAAAACTTCTGAGAAAAGCAGAAGTGTCCAGAAACCGATTGCTACGATGATAAATTTCTAGAAAGTTTAAGGTAAATAACAAATTTGCTCAACCAGAATCAGCCCATCACACAGACAAAGAGCTAGAAGAAAAAGCTGTGCTTCGTGGTGTAATCCCTCCTTCGGCATCCCAGAAGTGCCTGCAAACATCCTCTTAAATGAACAAAAATGCTTCATGGAAAAAAAAAACCCTAATTGTCTTCATTAACACGGATGGTTTTGCAACGAACAAAGAGCGATTCCAAAGCAGAGCAGCCACTTTGCCAGGCGTTCAAAGCAGCAGTTGGATTTTCCTAAGACCTCGACTACTGTGACAAACAGCTCTTGCTCACACCTTCCTCTCCCTCAGGGAGATCACCCGGCGGGCCCCAAACGCCCCATCTAGTGGTTCGCAGAGCAACAGAGATGGCAAAAGAACACTCGGGTCATGTGCTGCTCCTCCCTTGCTCAGCGTGGAGCTGTACACACCCAAACAGCAGCGGTTTTCAGAGCGGGACTCCGGAAACAACCGCACGGACACAGAACGGTTTGGGTTTAGCTTATCACAAGCACCTCGAAATGGTTCTTACATCGTCACAACAAAACTTGCTTTACTGCAGGCTTTTTTCCTAGCAGAAGCAGTATTTTTATTCATTCTGGTTTATTTGATCTCTGCTTTAATGTTGTGACCTCTTAAGAATGCAAGTTTCATGTGAACGCTCTTGACCAGAATTATTTGTCTCAGAGGGTAAAGGCTGAATTTATTATTTTTATTATTATTATTTCTGTCTTGAGGACACCAGCTTCCTTCACCCACCTCTGACAGTGAAGAAGTGTTTGCACAGGTGAGGTCTGTACCACGCTGAGGGCACTGGGTGTACAGTTCCGTGGTGCTGGGCTCAGTGTTTTCTCGATGCAACAGCATCAACATAACAGACAATGAGCGAGAACATTCGCCCGTACAAAAAGAGAAGCAAACACGACAACGGCAACTTCAGCCCTTCCACGGCGAGTCTAAACTGAAGAAGAAAGTCCCAAACAGCCACTGAGAAAAAAGGTGAGACCGAGAATAATTTTACCTGTTGGTATTCTCTGAATCTGAGCCAGGGAAGCGACTCAGCAGCAGCGTTCTCTTCCTACACCCTACGGCTGCCTAGGTACGTAACTCTGCAATTAAATAGCCTGTTGGCAGCAAGGTCCTAGTTCAGGACAGTAAAGCTGTAAAGACAGGAAAAAATTTAAGCCTTCAGCTGTTACTTCTATTTGATTGAGTAAAGCCTTTTAGGGGTCATAACATTTGCCACAGCCACGTGAAACCCAGGAGCAGCTCAGCGTCGGTGGCCACTTGGAATCCCAGTTCTCCCCTCAGCAGGCAACAATAGCGACTAAGTGAAAAAAAGGATCCGAGTGCCCGAGGGTAGAAAGCCTTCCTCAAACTCCTCACTGAATCCAGTGGCTGTGCAGGAAAGAGATGCAAGGGTAGGCCTTGGACAGCCTCTTTAAGGATGCGATAGGTGGCAAAGAAATGGATTGTTGACAGTTTTCCTGGCGGCCGAGCTTTCCAACTGCACTTCTGGCAGTTTTAAATAAAACCAATCATTTTAGTTTAGGGAAAATCCTGATAAAGAGAATCATGCTGATGAATATAAAGCAAACTACAATTAACATTATCCACAAGAGCCAGTTGACAGATTTCTTTGCGTGCTGTTCAAGGCGGTCAGATTCATCCTTGAGCTTCTCAAAGTTCTGGTCGGCCATCCTGAGAGAATGGGACAGTGTCTGGGGAGCAAAGAGAACAAACGGTTTGAAACTTGGATTTGAAAGTTCCTTTGGAGCAGGTCCAAGCAGGGCCGTGAAGATGAGCTGAGGGCTGGAACCCCTCTCCTACAAGGACAGGGTGAGAGAGTTGGGGTTGTTCAGCCTGGAGGAGAGGCGGCTCTGGAGAGACTGTATTGCAGCCTCTCAGTATCTGAAGGAGACCCATCAGGAATCTGGGGAGGGACTGTTTACAAGGGCTTGTCGTGATAGGACGAGGGGTGATAGCTTCAAACTGGAAGAGGGGAGATGGAGATTAGAAATGAGGAAGAAGTTCTTCACTCTGAGGGTGGGGAGACCCTGGCACAGGTTGCCCAGGGCAGCTGTGGATGCTCCATCCCTGGATGTGTTCAAGCCCAGGTTGGATGGGGCCTTGAACAACCTGGTCTAGTGGGAGGTGTCCCTGCCCACGGCAGGCGGGTTAGAACAAGATGATTTTTTTTAAGGTCCTTTCCAACCCAAATCATTCCATGACCACTATTTCTCCCAACAGAAAGAAGGTTCAATTGCAGTAGGGAAGCAGACAGGTATTGCCCCCAAGTCTCCCCACTCTAATCCCACCTGGAATCCAGTTACAGGCATCATATTTAACACTTTAGCCTTTTACCTTCTGGGTTGCAAAACTGACCACAAGTTTAGCACTTGAACAGGCACTACCTGGTTATCTTGTTTTATGACGTTCTGCGCAGCCAGAGTGTTGTTTTTGAGGCTGCGAGCCAAGCTCAGCATTTCTTCAGCTAATTTCTCCTGCATATCCTGATGGTGCTGTAGCACAGCATCCAGCTCGACCGCCGACTGCTTCTCGTCGGATGCGAGGCCTCTGCAAGGGCGTAAGGGAAAAAGAATTGGGGATTTGCACTTCCCTACAGGTTGATCTCCCAAGGTTTCCCCAAACTCTGCAATTCCTGATGAGACAACGAGAATAGTTAAGCCAGCTGAAGTCACTCGGTTTCTACCAGCAAGCACTTCAGTCAGGTGGAAGTACTTCTGTGATTTAAAGGTCACTGGCAAAGCAATTCCCAAACCACTGAGCATCAGAATGAGAAAACTTTACTTACTTCCGCTTCCTTATGTTTAACTCTTCAGAATCTGGGGGGAAAAATAATAATAATAATAATAATAATTAAAAAAAGAGTTCAAATTGGTGTTTCACAGCGTTATAACTTCCCACACAATCACAGGCTGAAGAAACAAGTTTTCTGTAAGGGATTTTCAGATGACCAAATCCTACTTGGCTCTTTGCCCCAGGGAATATGGATTTCAAATGCCTACCTGCTTTCCAAAGGGCAAAGACAACGCGTAACATCAAATAGAAGGTTGAGAGGAAAAAAAAAAAACCCAAACCCCAAACTACCAGATGAATCACATCCCCGAGGGAACAGTTTAAACCTGGTTGTCTTGGTGTTCTCCTGATGTTCTCTTTCAGGACACGTTAGATTGGCCCAGCTCCAGCCACTGGCACAGTAGCTATGGAAACCACAAATTAATTCCTCCCAGTTCCCTACAAGAATATCGTGGCTGTATAGTTAAGAGGAATTGAGCAACACCTAAAATCACATGATTTGCTCAGAGCAGAAGAGAACAGGAGCAACAATGCAGGTAAATTGTCCTTGCAAATTCTATAATTAGAATGTCTGTTTCTGTCTGAACGCTGCAAAATAGGTTCCTGCCAGTCCCTTTGCCTATACTGCTAACAACACTTAAGCTTTCATCTGTTAGGGTTTCTGGTTTTGTTTGCTTTTTATCACCAAAAGAAATGAGCTGCTAAATTAAAAGTACACTTTGGGCAGTTTCTAATACCTGACTTTTCTCCTCCTTTCCCTGTAAGAACTCAGGTTAACTAAAATTAGAGAAAGCAACAGATCAAACTTACCATCGATAGCCAAGGGGTCCTGGGAGGCAGAAAGAGAAATAAAATGGAACATTACAAAGGGCCAGTGACATAAGCCAGTCCTCCAGGCCTAGCGTAGTGCCTGTGCCCAGAATTTAAACCATCCAAACCAGAGAAAGGTGACTCCCCACCCAGCCCAGGGCACACGGGAAGCACAGCCACCTAAAGGCAGCTGAATGCAACAGGAGGTGAACTGTAGAGCAGCAGTGAAGAAGCAGCGGCACCAAAACGTACTGTACCAAGCAGCTCACTCCTCATCTTGCCTGTGCAACGAGCTTTTGTCTGCAGATGGACTGTTTTGGTAGCTGGGGTTCTCTCTTTGGTTGTTGTGGGGGTACGTCCAGGGGCCAAGAACTGATTTGCCAGCGCCTTTTCAGTTGATGAAGGCTGTGAGGAGGAAGAAACAATGAAAAGTCATGAATATCACAGTCTGCAGCATGAGACTACCTGGGGGTGTGAGCAATAAGGACGCAGAGGGCACTTCCAGAGCTGCTTCCCGCAGAACACCCAAGTCAGTCTGAACAACAGCGCTGACGCTACGGGCACTAACTGCAGTACAGCTTTTGGCATTTCATAGCTCTCCAGGTACGTGTGGTACCACTCAAAAGGTGTTAGTTACGTCTCAAGGACAGCACCCGCCCCTGTACCTCACACCAAAGAGGCGAGAAGGATGTAGGCAAGATGTGCTTTGCTTTTGAAAAGGAGGAAAGAAGCTTCAGCTTCCATACAGTACTTTCTTTCAACAGAGCACAAATATCCAATATATTTATTCATGTTCTTACAAGGACTGCCCGATGAGATTCTAACAAGTATCACTTTGGCACATAAGACACAGACAAACATGGAAACCAGGCAGTAAGATGAATATAAGCAAAAAAACACTTCAGTCTTCTCAAGCTGAACAAGTAGGTCTTACCAATTTTTCAGCTTCTAGAAGGCCCTTTAGGAAGTCCACCTTGCGAGAGTATTCATTCAGCAGTTCTGGTGCTGGCTTGCTGTTGGAATTGAAAAATAATAATATGAAAACCAGTATTTTCTATTGTTCAGATGACTTTCCAAATAAAATAACCGACATGTGGTTCTTTGAAGAAACCCCTTCTAACAGAAGTCAAGGCCAGGTTAGATGGGGCTTTAAGCAACATGGTCTAGTGGAAAGTGTCCCTTGCCCATGGCACGGAGGTTGGGATGAGATCACCAAATCCCAGCATGGTGGGGGTTGGAGGGACCTGTGGGGATCACCTGGTGCCACCCCCCTGCTCCATCCAGCAGGGGCACCCAGAGCAGGGGGCCCAGCAGCGCAGGGTCC
>JAAGNO010029423.1:1162-38723 GCA_033439905.1 Ceryle rudis
GCCTTTTTTTTTTTGCTTTTTTTTTTTTTATAAAAATAGTATAGGCATATATATTTTGTCAAAACATATCTTCCACTTGTGAAAAAGAGAAAAATTAGAGAGAGGGCAAATTCCTGCTTTTGTGTCTTGCACCCCCCTGCCCAGTTCCTTTAATTTTGGGTACAGCTTGTTTTATTCTTTCTTTATACTATCAGTTAGATACAGGGTCTCTTTACTGTCTTAGTAGCCTTGGTCTTCACAGAAGCAGCTTGAAAAAAAAATTAAATAAAACCACGACAGTTTAAAAAAATATAGTCACAAAAATAGAAAGCACATTCATGGATAGGAACTGTGCTTGAAATGATTTAAGAAGCTAACTGGATTTAAAATTTACAGTTTCTTGTTAAGGTTCTGAACATAAAATGATACTAAAATAGGAACCTGTTGCTCTGAGGTTTTTTTTTTCTTATGTTCTTTTTTCAGTGAAGTTATTTTGTATGGCACATACCATCCCAACTGAAGCCCCCAGCCTCACCTTACATGGGGTCTCCCTACTCTGCCTCCATCCTGATCAGGATGATTACTTTCTGAGTGACAGACCTGTTTACTGTCAGTGCCCATCTGATTTTCAGCCTCTCGGATGACAATGCCAGCAGGAATGTTCCTTCTTGGTGTCATTTCCAATGACTGTTAGGAACATGTAAATGCCTGCCACAATATACCTGACAATGAACCTAACTCATTTCATATAGATAACCAACCCTCATCAAAAGGAAATTACTCCCTTCTCCCCAGTCTGTGTACAGAGGAGCTGTTGGTAGAAATCAAGTCTTTTCTGAACAGGCAACCAAAGTCTTATAGTCAAACATAAGATTCTGAGCCTGAGTATCCTAAAACCTCAACTTTGATCTATATGTTGAACATGATTCCAAGTTGACTGAAATCTTTCTACTTAACCCAGTGAGCCTTTCTGCGTAGCTCTCAATATAACTCTTGCAGGTTTTATCACCACAATCTCCTCACTTCCCTAATAACAATTTGGTGTCTTTCCTTAACTCATCCACTGAACAGGCTTACAATCATCACATTTTGTCCCTATATTTCTAATCTGACTGCTTTTTCCACTATAGCCTGCTTTTACTAATCTGTGCACCAAGGATGCTGGGTATAAAAAAGACCCAACCAGATTTGCTTCCATTGACTGTCTGATGTAAAACAAGCATTGTGCAATTAAAAGTGTAACAACATTTTGGAATAATCCACAGAACCTAGTCCTACGTGGTTTGTAAAGGCGTTCCAGCCTTCCTCTTGTGTTCATGAGGTTTGCTCTGGTGTTTGCAATCAAAATTCTCCACACCCACCGGTACATCTACTGTCTGCTTCTCTTCACTGGAAGCAGTTGTCCTTCAGTGCCATTATGATCCTTTATTACACTTTCAACATAGGACTACAGCCACCCTCAGCTAACCAGATTGAGCTCTTTGGCAGTGAGCATGCCACAAACATATATATGGTCGCCCTCCTTTTTATATACTCTATTGGATTAGAGAAAAAGGGGGGATATAAAATACTTACAAATAATATTAACATTTTCTATTCACTTTACTGGAAAAGCAGTGAAGAATTATGTCTTTTGTAAGAAATATCCTCTATCTGAACCAGTTTACAGTTTAGACTGTCACTGTAATTAGGTGAAGAACACAAAAAAGGTAACATTCTTACATTCTGTAAATTGCTTATCTATTTTATTCCCTTTTAGTCTGTATAATCATGAGAACTCATGTAACTGCCATCTAGTAAATGTTTCAAAAATATCTATGTTGAAATGTACAGTTTTTAAATTCAGAACAAATTTGTAAATATATTTCCCTTCTACTGTACCACACACAAGGTCCCTACATTATGTATAAAGTCTGTGATAAGATTAATACAAATTAGTGTTTATTAAATGCACTCTACTGATATTTAACATGTCACTGGGAAGATCAAACTGTAAATTAAGCAATGATCTAATGATGTTAAATGCATCTCCTTGCACACTAAAACAGCAACCAGAGTTTGTAGAGTTGTGTTTCATTTATAAAGTTACAAAAGCATGCCATACTAATGCCTTTATTTTAACAGTGTTCTGATGCAGTTTTATGAGCAATTTTCCATTTCTGAGAGATAGTAAAACTAATGCCATTTGGTTCTTTTGAAGCAAGAAGCTTAACTCCTACTTCCAACACACAGACTCCAATTCAGCCACTATTACAGAGAAATAAATACCTATGTATGCTATAAACCAGACTGATAGCTTGTTGGTATTGGTATTTCTATGGAAGCTTAACTCCTGCTTCTCATCTCTCATTACATGGGACAGCTAGAGGACAGAAACGTTGCCAGGGTAGCATGCTGAAGGCCACTGGGAATGGTTCTGCACCTTGGATGGGGAAAACCTGAGAAAATACTGCTGCAGTATTCTGAAGCCTAAGTATGGGGAAGATCAGAATATCTGGGGACACTCTGCAAAAGCCTAATGCAAGGGTTGACTACCTTCTACTACCAATTAGTTTGTAAACAAGGCAATTCTTTACTAGTTGTCATTGAAGTATATTCAGAATATAAAAGAATCCGAAAGGAGATATAAAAAACCACAGCCAAAAAATAATGAGAGGAAAAAAAAAAAAAAGATAGATACCACTGGATTGAGACAAACATTCAGTAAGATTAAAATACAAAGAAGCTTCTTAGGAATGTTTATCAAAGAAAATTTATGTCATAAATTTTCCTCTGACTGGAGAAGATCCAAAGCTGAGTGTCTCTTCTCTTGCCATATAACATTGTACTGAATCCAGACTGCACATTTGGTCACCCGCTTTTCCCCTTAAATAACACTTTCTATTACTGATGTGGCTTTTGTTTTGTTTTACAAAGTTTAATTTCTCTTTCTTTGTTGATGCATTTTCCTTTTGTCATTATTTCAGAGTTGTGTAAAAGTAATTAGTGACACGATGCCAAGGACTGAACCTCACAAGCAACCTAAATATTTTGATTCACTGAGAATGCAGTCCATAATTCACAAAGTGCCTGACCCCTGTCCAATAAATAAAATAAAATAAATTAGATAACTTCTGCATGTTAACAGTCTGGGGCATACAGAGAAAAATGTCAAAATGTGGAAACAGTGAATGTCACCATATCAGATAACAGAGATAGTCTTTTGACACTTTTTCAAGAAACAAAATCACATTCGTACATACCTTTTTAGCATCTGACCCCACATGATCAGTCCTGTTAACTATATCTCTTGGTATTTGCATGTAGCCACTGCCCTTTCTTAAGAGCAACATGGTTCAAAATCTGGGCAAAGATTTCACATGTGAGAATGTCACTGGTGAAACTCATTTTCTAATGAATTCTTAGCTAGCAATAGAATGGCAGCAGGTGTCTCCAGAAGTGGAAAAGAAAAGGAGACAGACACACCTACTTTTTTTTTTTTTTTTTTTTAACTGGCCTTTTATTTTTTCTTTGTATTTTTCTGGTTTGGGGTTTGGTTTTTTTTTTTTGCAACTTACCATAAATTTCTCAGAGGGGTCCCAATACTGCTGTCAAAGTTCAAAACTGTTGTATGGAGGCAGGACAAGCCTTTGGTGCAAAAGCAACCATACAGAGCTTTGTGACTGCAGTCTCCAAAAGGATCACAGGTTTTATAGTGATTTGTGGGCCATGATGCATGGGGCCACTAAAAACATGCCCATGACCAGGGATTTGTGTTTAATTGCATGAAAAAGATGCACATCATTAAATAAAAGCAAATTTCCTTTTGATAGTTCAAAAAATCACCACAGAATTTAAGAGAGAACTCTGCCTCAAGAACAGAAACTACAGCCTACTTCAAAACAAGAGACAAATCTCCACTACACTATGTCCTAGATATTTAAAAAGAGAGCTGGGCTCATACTGGACAAGCGTTCAATAATGAGAAAGGGAAGTTTATTCCTGTCCGTCATCTCCTTCTGGCTGCTTCAACTTCGGCATACACTTCAGAAATGCTGGCCTAAGTATAAAGTGGCTTAAAGTATAAAATAAAGACAGAATATAAGACAGAATATAAGAGAGAAAAATCCAGGCAAGCACACTACCAAGTTAGATACCATGAAGTGCCAAGATGCACCATGACCCCACAGGACCTCCCTCTGAGGACCACAGCTGATCACTGCAGGTCTGAGCACCCCTGGCTGGAGGCCATGGCTACACAGGCCAAGTTGGATAGACAGAGCCTGACGTGTTCCTGAACCTCACCTGTTAGAGATGTGGTCTGGAAAAGAGAGGGCTAGAGCAACATTTTTCATGGCTAACTCAAAAATCTTGTCTTTGGACCCCTAATGCAGAGATAAACAGGTGAGTCTTTTATTTTATTTCTCTGATATGGAAATACTTTGGGAATCTGGACCAAAAATGAATTACAAGTTGCATAAAAGACTGTTTCCTATTTTGTGGGGGGTTTTTTTTGTTTGCATTTGATTGAATGATTTGTTGTTCTTGTAATAACTGAAAAAGTGAATCTTCCTTTCTTTAATTCATAAGCTTCTCAGTTTATTTATTTTTTCTCTAAACTGCCTCTTAGCTCTTTCCTCATATAGAAGTCAGTCTATTCAATAGTAAAATTTGCACTGCTTCTCTTTGAATTTCTTGTTTCTGCTACGTACATTCTTCAGATAGCCTAACCCCTAAAGAACTTGGTATTATAGGAAAGGGCTTGCTACTGACATGCCACTCCTGGATTTTCAGCATTATTTCTTATTCCATTTTCAACAACTGGATGTCTTTAGATCATTCCACCCACTTTGATGAAGTATTTCATAAGAAAACATAGGTGGTCTTCCCTTCCACTCCCAAGCGGTCAGAGTTACGCTAGAACACAGCGGTGAGCCTTGTCACTTCAATTTTTCTGCCTGACGTGCAATGCTCTGCATTTGTCAACACCATGCTTGGATAGCCAACCTGCCCATCTTCCTGCATGGAGTCCTCTACTATCTTCCCCAGCCCTGACTTGAATGATTCTGCCTCAGACTGAATGTTTCTGTACCACTGGTCATGGTTTTTTTTCAATTCATTAATACGTATCATGTGAAGCATCACCTACAACACTCAGACTTTGGATACTCCTGTTGTAGTTTTCCTACACCAAACACTGATAATATACTTCTGGTATTGTCTTCTGTCCCCCAGAGGACTATCTAATTCTTGAAAGCAATACTATCCCACAATCACTTTTCTAATGGCCCCTCATGAAGGTCTTTTTCAAGAACTTTCTTTAAAGGGCAAAAAAAATAATCTAATCATTATCTTTTACTATTTGTTGACAAGCTCAAGGAATTATCATTAGACATAATTTTTCTTTGCAAAATCCCTGCTGATAGATAGCTATAGTATCAAGGTACCTATCTATATGCCTCCTAATTTTATTTTTTATTACTATTTTAACCAATTTATCAAGTAAGGGAAGAAAATTCATTAGACTAATTCTCAGCATCAATTCTACTGTTCAATTAAAGAGAAGCAGAAAAATTGCTTTTTCTAGCCTTACAGGTTAGAAGCCAATATTAAAGGAAAGAGTACATATTAAGTTAGCAGCCCCACTGAGCTCACCATCAATTTCCAGTAGCACATTCTGATAGGTCTAACTTTAACTGGTACTCTGTTGCTCTTTGTTTGATGAGTTTAGCACCTACTTTTCCTTCACTTCTTTTCTTCAACAGTAGCTAATCCTTAATATTGCAAAAGAATGGCTACGGGTTAGATTTCCCTCTTAAGTCTTCTCTGATAGAATATGACAAGGAAATAATTTGGTTTCTCAGCAAACCCATTATTCTCCTTACCTATTTTTCTGTGTTACAATACTAAGGAAAAAAATCCTTAACTATTATTTTTTGTTACAGTACTGAGGGAAAGAGTATTCACAAACTTGATGTGGACAGCTTTTTAGAAAATAACTGAATTTACTCCTTGTAATTTCAGCATACCGATCCATTCTCAAGACATGACACTTGTTTTGGACAGGGCTCTCTTGCATTTCTAGCTAGCAATAATTATGGCATCCTCCAGTTATTAAGCCACATTTATTTCAACAACACACTTCCTTTCCTAATATTTTATACTGGGTGATGCAAACCAAGTCTTCAAACAACCTGGAACCAAGTCCCTCCCCTAGAATCAGTAAGCAGTAAACTTTCAGGAGTCCATAAACTTTCACCATATATTAATTTACCAAGGAAGCCTATATAATAAGAGCCTATCTTTGTCAAGGAGGTATGAAATGTCATCAGTGCTCTAAAGATGAAGGAACTATAGCTTCCTCCATCAGGCAATTGGGCAAGGGATTTTGTGAGATTAAGCCACCACGTAAGAGTCTCTGCATGTGGCTGGACTAGCCAGTATAAGGAGAAAGATAGTATTTTTAGTAATGATCCAAAGACCTGCATTTACAAATCTGATTGCAGAGTTTTATGTGACTAGTCTGCAATGCTCACGCTATTTTCACAAGTGGGAGAGAAAGCATGTGAAACCAGGATGGAAAAGTTTCAACATTAGCCAAAACCTGACAGGCTCTTTTTTTTTTTTTTTTTTTTTCTTTAAAAAACTCCGTATTTCTTATAGACCTTAGAAAATAATTCATTGCATCAGAATTTTAGTTGCGAACAATGCTTTCACTAGTGGTAAATACACACAGTCTCCCTGAAACTCTCTTTGATATCCATACAGGACCTGTAACATGACTGATCCTTAAAATACAGGATATTCAATGAAAAATTCTTAGTACTGTATTCATAAAGATTGTTGCACACCAATTCTGTATACAGCACTGGTTGTTCATATGTGAGTTTCAGTAATTAATGTAACAGTGAGTATCCTACATGGGAAGGACTACAGTGAGCAAACCTCTTAGAAACAATTTGTTGGACTATTCCAGTTTGCTGGCTAACGAACACCAGGAATAATAGAAAGGATGCTCATCCCCACCTACATAGACAGTACAAAGGCAGCAGACCCATTATATATGCTTAACTGGATCCCACATCACATGGACAATGAATCCTTTGCATCTTTGTTGCATCAGCCTGACAGTACAGTGTCATTCTTAGCATAAACCAGGAGCACCTCTCTAGGGTTTCCAGATACTCAGCATTGGTTGCTGAAGAGTCAGATGTTGCTGAGGCATTAATTTCTGGCCAACCAAACATCTCATAATTGACTGTGCAAAGCAACACGGCAGTAGACGATCACTGAAAGCCATAGCACATTGCCCAGTTCTTTACAGTGTGCTTGTATAGAGAAGCTTTCAGACTTACCACATTTACTGAGTCAAGTAAAGTCAATACTACCTTAGACAAGAGAATCCCTGTAAGTTACATGTGCAGGTTTTTCGGCATCATTCCAAACTCAGAGTTGACACTGACTGTTTTCATTCCCCTCCCGTGAGTAAAAGTTTCCTCACATTTAAACTATGCACAATTCTTACTTCTGGTGATCTGTAATATTTGAGATCATCTCCCTAGCAGTGTGACCATACTCCCTGTACTTATGCCTTTATTCAGAAGTAACCACATAAGCATCATTGCTTTCTCAGTGTTTAAATACACAGAGCTGAACGAAGTATTCACAGAAAGCATTCAGTTTGGGTACTGTGATCCATTTCAAACATCAAAAAACCCCCAAACCTAACAAAAATCATTAGGAGATAAGCGTGAAGTGCCTTTATGAATATAAAGAATCTATAAAGCCGTCACTAGGTGGGTCCATAGCAATGGATTAGACTTAGAGAGATGTTACATGCAAAACATTGATGCTTAAAACAGATGCAGTACAGACCAAAACTGAGGCTGGAAATGGGAAAGTGAAGTGGGAGATTCTTTCCCCCAGCTGCAGAGCCAGCAGGCCTGGAAACCAAAGGGCAGAGGGGCTGTGTTTTGCACTGGCTGCCCACCCTTGTAGACGCTTTCATTAGGAAGAATACAATTCAAATTATGACAGAAGTTATTTGTGGTCTCCGGTAAGCAGGTCCACACACTCACATAAAAGTAGCAATTCTCTTTTCTGTAGGAGTAAGGCTGAGGACAAAGGAAGGTATTTTTACAGACTGAAACCTCTGCATCTTCAAGCCAAAGGAGGAATGTTCCTAATTCATCCTTGACAGTATTTCTTTGGGGCAGTGAGTGGAAAGGAAAGTGTCATTTCTTAAATTACTTTCCTCTTCAACTGCCATAAGAGTAGGGTGTGGGTTCCAGGCAGAAAACCAATTATTTTTGGTCTGGTCACATTTATTCAGATCTAGCCAGACTTTAGCCAAGTAGGAAAATGCCTCAGCATGGCCACCATGACAGCAAGGAAGGAATAACAGGTATTTTCTCATTTCTGCTAAGCAGAAGCTCCTATCAGAATACAAAGTGATGGAAAACGTGGGTGGATTATTTGGTTCCAGCTGGCTCCACATCACACAGTAAGGAAATGCCACGATCTTTGACAGGTTCATATTAGCAAAAATCAAGCAAAAGATTATGGGAAAGCTTCCCATTCCATTATCAAATAATTTGGGGGAGGGAGAAGGATGGGAGACTAGCAGTTTTTCTTTCTAAGCTCTCAGGAACTGTCTATTTTTATGACCCTTTTAGTGTTGAAAGCATTGTCTGAAATAAAGACTAATCTCAAAGGATGTGAAAGCAAACCTATCGTTAGGCTATTCAGAAAATGTAAAGCAGGAAGAAATGAACCATTTTCATCTGGTAGAGCTCCTACACAGCAGGTCTAGCTTACTGACTGGTGAGATGTGCCAGGGCTTGGAGGGCACCATCAGCCCTGCCCACCCCCAGGACTCCCCCCACCCTACCCATGGCCCAGGACCCCATTTCAGCATAAGCACCTTCCTGACAGAGACAAGCATGGGGACACGCCATTCATACATGAATGCGCTTCTCCCAGTTACACACATAAGTTGTCTATATACGGTATGGAATTAGGTGCCTTAAACACTAGATAGAGACTGATCCATGGCAAGCAAGAAGGAAATAGTGGGGACAGTATATAAATAATAGCCTGCACTGGTGTTTGGATTCACTGCTTCCAAGAAACTGCTCCATGCCCCTGGGCCCCACATATATTTTCATATTCGTATTCATTATATTTTCTACCTTCGATCTTCCCAGGCCATTGGTTTCAGGAGAGAAGGGACCAGCTAGTTCCTCTGAATACTGCCAGAGGAGGAAGAACGGAGGGCAGTGCCCATGGCTCTCCATGCCCCACACCCCTAACAGTTGAATAGTTAAGAATGACTGACTTTACCCAGCAAATGGAGAAGCTGGGGCTAGCCGCCCTCTGCCTGAAACTCCTCCAAACTCACTCCTCCCTGTTGTTCCTAAAGACTTGCTCCAACCACCAGGCACTAAAGCTGCAACTACTGACCAGTCAAATGCAGCAAGTCTCTCAGAAGCTGCTACAAGATACAGAAAGCTCACTTTGATGGGAAAGTTAAGTAGCATGATGACAACGGGCTAGGCAGGTAAAGTGTGCAACCAAGAAGATGGTCCTTCAGCTTCCAGACTCTCTTTTATGGCCTCTTATTTAATTTTACATTAAGTGGCCATGGATGAAGTATGAAAATTATTTCATTACTGAATTAATTAAGGTAGGAGAGAAATCTCTTTCTGCAGCCAAATTAGTCTTTTATTCTTTCTGGCCAGTTTGAACAATTTGATTAAAAGCATTACAGCCAATCCCAGACTCTACTATGTTCTTGTCATTGGGCCACTCTCCTCAAACATGGTAAACACATATCTTACCCACCTTTGGCAAGAGGATAGCCTAACCCCCACAGAGCAGCATTTAATTTGTGCATCCAGAGGGATCTCTGAGAAAGATAAGTGCTATGCTGTTCATTTCTACCAAGAAAGCAGAAGTTCTGAGTCCACTTTAAGTTAAGCACCTCATGCAATTGGGAAGTTTCGGCACAATCAGGGTAGACAGAAGCTAAGAAGAGGCTCTTGGGATCACATGATTTCATTTAGGCACTTAGGCTCTGTCACTGTTCACTTCAAACACTTGCAGATCTGAGCCTAAGTGCAGCTCCAATTAAAGAGAACAAAATATTCCCTATGTATAAATAAAAAGAATGTGGTTGGAATAAAACTCTCAGACAAGCAACAGTCTGGAAATACATGTAAACTCCAGTTTGTACCTGGTATTTAGCAGATCCTTGGAATTAGTATTTTTGTTTCCTAAAAATACACGTTTGCTACAACTTTAATATCTTCTCAAAGCCATTCAAACGTTTAAGGAGTGGCAACAGTTAATATTTCTTAAGTATTACTATCAAATCACACTAGGATATATGCAGAACTTGTCACATGGTTTTTCCAGTACAGTTAAACAATGCACTCAGCCAAGACAACATAAGATAGCAGTACCATGGTATGAGCTAAGTACTATTATATCATCAGGACACTCTCTCAAATGAACACTCTAATGACACTTACTTAGCAATTTCCAAGCAATTTCAACTATAAAATTAACCCTTTTTTGATTGTAATATGCATCACCAAAAATGTATATGTCATGTAATCACTAGATACAGAAAATATAATTAATGTAGAGATGAGCTGCCTAGGGGTTTGAACAGGTGACCGACCATAGGGTAGGAATTCCCCAATCTATAACAGCAGTGATGATCCAGCTTTTTTGCATACCTAGTGTGGAGTATCCCAACTCTAAAAACAGTTAGTATCTGTTTTGTGGGGCTTCCAAGAGAATCAGCTAATTAATGTCTTTTTACAGTGCTTTCAAAATAAAGAGTACTGCATAAATGCATGGAATTGCTAAAAGAACTGACAATAGATCTGGAATTTTCCTTTGGTGAAGCAGTTTTCTCAAGAGCCAAAGCTGCTCTCATTGAGAGACAGTGATTGAATCACTGCTAGTGTGTTATTAACTTCTCTAATAGATGGCAAGGATTTGTGGAAAACAAGACAAAACTTCAGAATAGTGGTGGATCTCAGTGGAGCTATATGCTGCAGCTTCCTCTGGAGCCCTCTCTTCAATCATCTATTACTAAAAAGTAGATGATGCAGAGGGATGGAATATTACTTAATGGATAACCTGGAAGTGTTGTGAACATTCATTTGAGGAAAACTGGGCGTTTGCTCATATTTAGTTTGTATTCCTTCAGATTTATGGCTGTTTTGAAGAGATGAAACTAACAGTGGTGGCTCTTGCAGCTGATAAGCTCTTCGGTGTGGTATTTGGATTTTGGTCCGCAGAGGACTTCGCTTCATATGCATATCAAGTATCCAAGATCTTGAGTAATGTTGTCGAACCAGAAAAACCTTTGCTGGAAATATATTTCATGTCAATATTGCTGAAAAAAAAAAAAAAAAGCATCTAATGTGGTATTGTATACTATTTGTTTCCAATTAAGCCTGAAAAGAGAAAATCAGGGAAGAAGGCAAAGAGACCACCAAAACTGAGAACTTTTAAAGTTCTTTAACAAGGTTCTGTTCAAACAGCAGTTTAAAGTATAGTCTGGTTCTTATTTTATCCTGAGTTGGCTTATCCATCCACCATAAGGACTTCTTTAATTCCTGTAAAACAACTGTGTTCAGGAGAGTGTCTATTCTGAAAATGTTTCTATTCATAAAAACGGTCTTGCTGAATTCTAGCTCTCCAGTATGTTTGCAACTCAATGTGAGATTTACTGGCTGACAGATAAAAGATGTCTTTTTCAAGCACCAGTCCTGAACACTCAGTAAGGGATCATAAAATCAATCTGGTTACCTAGTGGCTTATCCAGCAACAATAGGAATAGACAATTTGTTCACTGTCAACACGTGGACAACTCCATTGCCTTCATTGCCTTTGGTGGGGCTGTACAGCCTTGCGGAGGAGTCACATTCGACATCTGCTCCTGATGCACGAAACAAAGGAAGTTTCATACCACTGTTCTCAGAAGCTGCCGCTCATACAGTGTGGAGCAGGGGTCGGCAACCTTCCAACGGTGATGTGCCAGATTGTAATTTTCTTTCCCAAATTAGAGTTTAAGAATGCTGGCAGGAACTTTGCAGGAGCCAACAGACGCTGCCTCTCAAAGAGGCAACATGCTGCCAATCAGCTGATTGGCAGTATCTTGCCTCTGTGTGAGGCAGGGGCTCTGGGCTCCTAGGGAGTTAGAATCGTGGTAGGAGCCAGTCCCTCTCAGAGATGCCTCCTGCACTGGCCTTCCTATGTGCCATTTTAAATCTGCTCTATGGTCTTGATGTCAAAAGTGGCCAGCTTCTGGGTGCTACTCCAAAAAAGTGTTCAGAATTCAAAGCCATATCACAACTCAGGCACCAATTCCAGCACAGTGGAAAAGGACCAAAAGAAAATAGCATTTAGCATGCCCTGAAGCTTCCAAAGTCATGGGAAAGAATACCAACTTCCTCACCTGTGCAAGTTCATTTGTAACTCTGAGTTTATATCTGGGGGCTTGTGGGCAATTCCAGTGCCCAAACACACAGATGAACAGAAAAGTTCACTTAAAATAATTACACGTGTCTTTGCACTTCCTTCAAACTCATGTACCACTTTCACTTTCAGGACTCAACAAACATTTTCAATCAGTCAGTCAATACACATACATGCAATACACCAGTTAAGGTAGAATAGATAACTGCAAGCAACTCTTCACATTTCAAATTAAAAGTACTTGCAAAAACAAACAGTAATTTTCTGAGGTTTTCTGGTAAGACTAAAACCTCCACTTTTTCTTTCAAAACCTGTAAAATAGAGACAAGAGTCTTCCACCTCTTTCAGCTTTTGAGTAACTGTCATATTTTGAAGGCATACAAATTGTGCCCTTAACCAGTGGCACTACCATCAGCCACAGGGAAAGATTACGATGGTGGAACCATGCTCTCCTCAATTCTACGCTTTCCAGCCAAAACTGAGTCATAATGCAATGGACAGAGCTGCCACTGTGTCCTCCTTGGGGCATTTAAGAGCAGGACTGGCTACTTCCCATCTTCCTGCTTTCTTTTTCATGAGGGCTGTAGTTCACAATCTTCCTCTAAGAGCAGCAGTGGCTCTAACTTCTGTGCCATTTCACTGGCTTTTATTTAGTAAATAGTCTAATTCTCCTAAGTTGGAAGCAGCTGAGGTTGTTAGTGATATATTGTCCTAGCATTAAACACACTGTCACCTGGCAGGATGATTGACTAGAGCCTGAATCTTGGCAGAATAGTGTTTTGCAGTTAGTCTAGCATTTCTTTATTAAGTTCAGGTTAGATTCACTTAAGGAATGCGCTTGCCAGCTATGCCACGTTTTTGACTTTATATCCATCATGATGATTAATGGTCTATTTACAAAGATATGTATTTCATAATGAATGAAATTTCATAATTAAATACTTGCCTTCTTTTCCCCGCCCAACATAAAACACACCTATTATTGTATTAGGTTGAAGCAAGCTAAATTCCATTAGAAACATTTTTAGACATCAGCACGGGAGCTTTCCGTGCTCTGCACTGCTAAATATGATACATATTTTTAGGGACTGACATTGTTCAAAAGACTGACACATTATACAAAACCACTCTTCTTCGCTTTTTTCTTCTTTTGTTTAGCTCTATGTTCCTCTAATTCAGTGAGCCATCTAGGAACACATGAAATTTTTGAGCATCTGCCTCCATGCCTATGCAATTATTAGAACTATTGTAATGGTAGCATATAGGAACCTCAGCCACCGGTGGATGGTAGCTGCTACATAAACACAGAGAAAATCATAGCTCCTGCCCCAGGCATTTTGCAGGTTATGAAACAAGAGGCAGTGGTTAGACTGGAGCAGTATGGAAGCAATGAAATACATTCTCTCAAGATTATTATGCAGTGGTCTCTCAGAGACCTATCAAGCTTTTTCAGATATTAAGACAAACTATCAGTTCAGCCAGTTTCAACAACTTCATACACCTCATTGTCAAGCTTTGCAGACTACCAGTGTTTTGTGGTTTATTGCTTAGGAATGGCTCAACTGCTCCATTTCACCTTCTGCAGTAATGGACTTCCATCCAGGCCTGTCACTGCTCCTTTGAAAGCTGAGAATACAGACTGAAAGACACAGCTGTGCTATGAAGCAGTTATGAAGTAAAGTTATTAATCCCTACAAGCATATAAATCACTGTGCCCAAATGCAGTACAGGTTCTCTAGTACATTTTACTCCCCTGAAATATGAATTTCTCTTGCACAATCTCCCTGATATCCATAGATTTTTTTTTTTTTAATTTTTTCTTAAGTCCCTAGTGCCAGATTCTCAAAAATGCCTTAAAGATCTACTAAAGATCAACTAAAAGATCACTCTGTAGTATTCAAAACTGCTTACAGAAATAGTGCTTAAGCACCTTTTAAAATCTCAGTTGACACTTTGATCAAATTCCCAGTGCCTAAATATCTTAGGTACTGACCCATCATGCTAAAAATTTTGCTCAAAGCTTCCTCCTCTTCCCATACACAGCTCAGTGTTCTGAGACAATACTAAACCCTTTCTTCCTGGGTTAGATCTGATAGCAGCCAGGTTTTCCCTTTAAGTATTTAATTAATCTTATTACCAAAGTATTCTTCTTGAAACTTTGATAAAGAGCCACTTAGCACTCAGAATTAAAATTTATAGGAAAGCAAGCTCAGACAGGATTTGTCCCACGTAACATCACACATCTTCAGCATAGCCGTTAGTGTCTGAGCTAAGATCCATTCGCAGTTAGTTGGAAGAAGTAGGGTCTCGCAGGACAGAACTCATTTGACCCATTCTAAATAACTACTAAAGGATTTGGTGAGTTGCATCTCAGAAGTGCCTGTATCTCTCCATTGACCAGAAAGGAAGAACAGATAACTAACTTCAACGCAGTTTCTGCTTTGAGGACATCCGAAGTTAAGTGAGGCAGATTGCACCACTGTGTCTAGAGGTTAAACCAGGGTGTTGATAGTCCAGTTTTATGAATTCCTTCCTTTCTGTCACTGACTCCAGACATAACCACCAGCAAATCATTTAACTTCTCAATGTTGCAGTTTATGTATCTATAAACCAAGGTATATTACGGTGCTATTACGTTCCAGATACACCGCAGAGTCATAGCAAGGCAAAACAAGCTCTTGAAAGTATGTCGAGAACCTCAGAGGGAATATATTAAATATGTGCAAATCATATTAAAGAGACTACTAAAGAGTGGGGAAAACAACTGACAAGACTTGGAGCAAGGAATAAAAGAGATTAAATTCCACTTGCTGTGCATAAATGTTGTGAGTAGTCTATCTCACAAATGCTTAGCATGTTGCACATGCTCAGGAGATCTAATATTTCAAGGTGGATTTTGTCCACACTATGAGGAGAAGCAAAGAACTTGGTTTAATCGTCATCTAGAGTTACGGAGCGTATGCAAGCTAGGAGAGTTTATTGTGTTGCTAAGCCTTGCAACAGTGTAAATGAAGGTCTTGTTGCAGGGTGCTAATCTTCTCAGAATTCTTATTAAAAATGGATGATTGCATGTGTTTCCAAACAGCCAGGGCATCGGTTTTTGATTTACTAAGCCCATGAGCATTGCTCCCGCTGCATTTTTGCAAGCTTTTTATAAAAATGAAAGGGAAAAAAAGTGAGGCTTAAGATGGCCTTTTGCATGGATTACTTTTTTCCCCTTTTTCCCCACCTAAGAAAGTCTAAAGGAGACACATGTTTAAGCTGTTAGGCCGGACAACACAGTAAAATTTGTTTCTGGACTTGGCACTCTCCCAGTCTGTGTCTGGAAGCAAATGGTTAATGCTCCACACACAGCCAGAGGTGCTGTAAAGGAGGGAGGAATTGAGCACCCGAGGTGATTATAGCTGAAAACATGACTCTAATGTAGGGAAATAATTCATATTTAAATAATTGATTATTATCTACAAAGTTATCATTATAATCATGTTTATAATGAATGCATGTTTTACCAATTTGAAATAACTAAGTATTCTAATCTTAGCAAGCTTAAAGAAAGTCTGTTAATGAGATAAGAATATTTTCCTTTCTGCATATGTATTAACTGCTCTTTTTTTTTTAGTTCAGAAAAGATGCTTGCAAATGGATTACTCCGGGATGTGTTCTTGCAAATTCACCAGTGTGAGTGCAGGTAGTATCAAGAGGGAACACTGCTGGGAAAAATTCAGATAGCTGTAGGTTTTAAATTGTGCCTGCTACTTAAAATTGATACGGCCTTTCTCTCCAGTTCATTGTGCCTTTCCTTCAGCTCAATGATGTCTTCACTTCTTATTTCATTAGTGGCTCACCCAAATCCTGTTCTTGAATATTTGTGAAGCATTTTCAGCTCAAGGCTGCAGGATACGGAACATCCTTATTGTAGTGGGAACTGGTGATGCTCTTACAGGAGCACATCTTTAAGTTTCCTCAGTGGTATTTATTTTTCATCCTTTCCAGGCAGAGTACAACCTTTCATTTCAAGTGAAGTCTGTACTATAAGTATCAACACTAAAGAGTCACTTAGAAACATATGCTCATACTGTGTTAGGTGTTAACTTCCACCAAAATCAATGGAATTTAGGAATTTAAATCTCTTTAAGGATTTGGGAATTAGTCAAATATAATGAATTCTAAAGGTATTATACTTTGAAACCAACTGGCAAATACAGTCACTGGAGAATATTCCTGCTTACTTTACAAACAAGGCCTTGCATAGTCTACACTATACCTAGGGTTGGTGAATCACCAGTGGTGTAGCAACATCATCTATACATTTATGGGGAACAGCTTGACACATGGCAAGACAGACACATCTTCCTCATATGCTACCCTCATGTTTGTGGTCAACTGATGGATTCAAATTCAACATACTTGGCTTGGAAAGGTGGAAGATTGACAACAGGTATTTTCCCGGAGGTGTATTCAGGAGCCCTTCATCTGCTTCCTGTCGAAGTTTAGCCTGTATCCAGGGCTACACTATAACACTTGCGCTCTATTGCCCAAATGATCCCTCCCCAGCAGAGAAGGGGAATCAGGAAAAGGAGAGAAGATCTATGCGTTGAAATAAAAACAAACAAACAAACAAAATTAAAAAAATCAGATTTCATGAAACAGCAAAACTAATACTGGTGCCAATGTAAAGTATACAAAGTTAGCCCAGTAAAAGTATGGTGGTCACAATATAAATTGGAAGGCAGCTCTTGGGAGCAGGAGAAGCAGGAACAGAAGGAGTCTAAACAAGAACAGGAGCCCAAGCAAGAGGCCCCCTCCTCAGCAAACTTCCCCCTTTATACTGAGCACAACATTTACGGTCTAGGATACACCCGTGAGCCAACTCGGGTCAGCTGCCCTGGCTGACTCCAACCTTCTAATGGCCTGCAGTCCATGTCAGGCTGTGATTCTGTCCCAGCCAAACCAGGACACTTCCCTTATAGCTTACATCAGTGCACAGAATTGTTCCCCTCCAAGTCACGATAACAAAGGGCACCAGTTCTTCCCATTTCAGATCAAAAGGAGCATTGTGATAAAGATCACCCTTTAGGTTACTATCTGTCCAGTTAGATGGACTATGATGGATTTTTCCGTTGTGCAATTTAAGGAATTCAATTTTATGAATGCATAGAATTTTGAAGCTTTTAAAAATAATCTAAAAATACCAATTCGTCCATTTTTTGCAAGATATGCACAACTTAAAATCTCATCATTTTGCTATGTAGCGTAACCCCAATTACCAGTAATACACTGGTCATTCAGGAAAAGAACAAGTCTTCTTGTTACCATATTGCCATTGTTGAGAGACAAGTTCCCCTGACAATCATAATCAGCACTCGATGTTCCAATTAACACTACTGAACATCATTTCTTCAGGAGTATGTGAACTGAAACAGTATTTTTACTTTTCCTAATTACATTGCTGCTCATTTGTGTATTTTAGCTCAAAGCAGAAATCTGGACTAAACTTGCCTTTGTCAAAATACCAGCAGTTAAGCTCTGGCCACAGGTTCCACATTGCACGTGTGGTCACATGTGGGTGTGCAAGAGAAATGGAAAAGCAATGGGAAGCCCTGAAGCAGAGCCATTTCCAGTACCACTGCCATTCTGCCTCTCCTCATGTCTTCCCTCCCCTATTTTATGAGCTGGAAAAAGGAAGCCCGAGAACAGGCCTCCTCGAGAAGCATCACTGCTATGGAGTCTAGAAATGCCATGAAACAAAACAGAAGCCCTGGGGTCTAATAAACAACATGCAGTCTCTGTGGACTTTTATCCACTTAGAATGATTATTTTAACAGCATCCAAAAGGCCAGTGTATATACTGATACGGGCTACAATAGCAGGGATTATGCCTCTGCCTCCACAGTGAGCCTATGAAGAAGCAGTACCCTTCAGTAAGGTCTGTGGAGACAAAGCGAAGACATGCGTTAGACATAGCTAAGGCTCACAGCCAATCCTTCTTCCAAATTGGTAAGGAAAACAGCTACCCTGTGCTTTCCTTCAGTTCACAGTAATAAACTTCTACCGATTAGTTCTTATGCAGCATTAAATAGCTGCTCACATGAAGAGCAGTATAATGTCAGTGTCCTGCAGTCTCAGCCCAAATACATCTTAGCGTCTGTTAATTGGTAGCTTGTCATCCCAGCCCTTTTCCTAAATAGTAATGCTCACCTTCAAATACCCTTAAAATTGTCTTTGAAAATTAGTTCACATTGCTGCCATTGTTAGTTCAGAAGATCTATCCAATTTCAGCCTTTTCATGTTTATTAATTAAAAGGTGACTGAAAATGGCATTATCAAAGCCTGCATTAAATTGCTCTCTTTGTTTTATGATGGTTAGAGGTCCCCAGATGGAATTGAAAAGGCCACATGTGTTACAATTATTATTTTTTTAAGCAGACACCACTTCGTCATCATATACTGGATTCAAAGCTAGAGGCCACAGTCAAACACACAAAAGAATAGCTGGCTTTTTTCTCTTTCAAATTGTTGATATGTAAGAGAGAGGACAGAGTAATTGTTTAATCACTGGCACATTGCTTTAAATCTAATTCTCAGCACACACAGAGAAAACACAAATGGATGGAAAGGGCACCGAGGCATTTGAGTTGATTGATGGCAGGTCAGTGGCCAATGCACAATAGTTTAGATCTAAAACGTAGCAAATTAAGAGCATCACATTCCAAAAGCATTATATGAAGCTGATCTCAACCATAGAATGGTTAATACTATTAAAAGGTGGAAATACTAGCCAATGTGCTTACCCAGCTGAAGTGTGCAGTATTACATAATGTATTGCACTGGGAAAGAAAAGGTAGGAAATTGAGGATGGGGTATATTTTTGCTGCTCTTCAGAGCACTCACTTTGAAACGGTAGTTGCTTATTTGAATAAATATTATGCTCCAGAAATTGACCCTTTCAATTAAAAAAAATGACAGCGTTACTCATGAAAAGCAGTCCCAATGGCCTCAAAGAGTACAGGTGAGCCATCCAGCTTTCAAGCTAAGTTCATGTACAACCTAATAGCACAGGGTAAGTCCATCTACACAGCAGGTAACTTTTCACATAGCTAATATTTTGTACCTACTTGACATGCACAGCACTCTACTCGTCTGGCTGATCCACTTGGTCTCAATGAAAAGGCAGGAAGAAAATCTCCGCGGTTATTACACACTCTGAGGTTTCCTAACCATTGCACATAATTAGTTCTGAGAAGTTTTAAAATGCCTTCCCTTCCTTATTCCTGTGATATGCGTTAGATGTTTGAAGTAAATATTTCATGTTTGCAGATCACAGGAGATCATACAGCTGAACAGAGTATAAAACATAGTAAGGTTCAAAACAATACATAGCAGACCAGTAGCAGGCACTGCTCAAGGTTTACGAGGACAAGAAGTCCCCGGTTTTCTGATCACCCTCTGTGGATTTTGGTGTTAGAGTAGCAAGAAATAATAGCAATTAAAAGTTTTTAAAATGTAGTATTAGGCTCTGGTTTGAATAGGGACTAGAGAAGAAAGACGCTGTCAGCAGCTGGAGAGTTAGCGACTGACAGAAGAATCAAGAGAGCTTTGGAACACCTCTGGAAGTGCAGCTGGAATTGGGATCACTCATAGAGCTGTTCAAGCTAACTGTGGGAATTTGGGGGATAAATTTTTTATGATGTAAGGTGTTACTGCTCAGCACTGCAGTCCCGGCTACTTTTTATATCCACATGAAACTCTGTGGCTGCCAGGACTCAAGCACTGTTTCAATACTCAGATCTGAAAAATCACATTATAAGGGAGCTACAGGCTTTCGTGCATGTATGAAATGTGAGTTAAGAAGTTTCTTCAAAGTTCTTGTGATTCTGTTCATGTAAATGGAACCAATTTGGCTACTTAACAAAAGTGTATCAGAATCTGCCCTTTGATTGCCAAGCAGAAAAGATCAGGCTGCTCACTGCCTGATCAAGTGATTTGTTATGACCTAATTGTATATTTAGATGTAAATGTTGCCTTTGGATTTGCCTGTAAGGGCACAATTTGACCCTTTCCTTTTTTTCCAGCTGAAATGAAATTATGCCTTAGTAACACATCAAAAGAAGTAGGAATTTGCAGTTGGTACCATTTAAGGATTAGTATTATCTATTGATATTACATTAATCAGATATTCTTCCTGTTCAAAAGATTCAAATCTTTTTTTTCAGGACAGAGAAAAGAAACATGTCTTGTACTTAAAATTAAGATGTGACCCAGCCTTCTGCTGCAGCTTTTGCTCTTTCCTTGACACTACGTAGCACAAATGACAGGACTGTAAGGCAACCCAGCTAAGAATACTTTGAGACCAGGGAATGTACCCAAGCAATATATTACTCTTTGGTTACTAATTCTGAGTAGTGATTTCAATAGCACTGTTGCTTGTTTGCAACATGCAGCAAATTATATTCAGGTTTGGAACTGATAATCCTGACTTTATCCAAGGCACTAAATAGGCCAAGGAATGAATCATACAGGAACTACCTATTTGCCTATAGTAGAAATCAATCTTAAAACCAGGGCAATTCTGTAATACAGTCTGGCTGAACTTTGCTGCCGAGTGTGGTATAGCAGCTCTGTGAACGAACAGAGAATTTCAGTCCCTAGAGCTCAATTCATTAGCCTGCACAAGCATGAACATTATTTCTTTGAAACAGAAGAAGAATGCGACTATTTCACAGGTATTATTTGCTCTATATACATGTACAATATAATACAACATACTACATTCATATATTTTAGTTGGAGATATCTGCCTATTAACAGGGAACATTTACAATTAAAAATACATTACGTTGACCTAAGAAGTTCTGGCTTAACAAGTGAAGACTGTTTTCATGATGCCTGGAAGTTTAATAGCCTTGGAAAATGAACACAGATCAATAACATGTTATTTTCCGTGATAGTGAGCTGTTTCACTATCTGTTTATAAAATAACATTCTTCTTAAAAGCATCAGGTCCAGGCTGCAAGTTGCAACTTTACTCCCTAGATGCCCTGGTTTTCTTTTCAACTGAAACTGCAGAGAAAGTAAATGCTGTCAAATCAGACAGTGTTCCAAACAGCCATCATGACAACTTCATCTTAGTATGTCAACATACCAAGTGTTTCTCCTAGATACCTCTATGGGCCAGATTCAATGACCCCAGAGCCAGAGTAACTTTCAGTGCTAGAAGCAGCTCTTCCTGCTGGCTAGATAAGAATAACAACAACAAAAAAATGTTCCTTAGTGAAAATTAGAGACTGAAAGAAGCAGTGGAAGAGGAAGAAGAATGGACATGCAGAAGGGGGATGCTGGAAGGAGGCAAAATGGAAATGCAGAAAGAGACTAAAGAAAGTCATAATGTCTGTAGATAGCAAGGGGGGATGGGACAAGAATTTGAGCTCAAAACCTCAAAACCCTCAAATTCAATGAGTCTCCTCTTCTATTCAGCCTCATTAATAGATGCAGCTTGCTCTGACATTCTGCTGCCTGGCAGGCAGACTAACTCTTCCCAAAGAGATCCCCTACGCTACTTCCAGAGGCACTGAGGCCACACAACATCTTTTGCTGCAGGTAACCCCCTTGAACCAGTTTCACACCGGACCTAGCAGGTTTGTCTTTTTTGTCACACTAGCAGATTCCTGCAGCCAGTCTGTAGTAATGTGCCAGCCATTACATATGTGGCCATACGTGGTATGGAGGAAGGAGGGGGATAGTCCAGAAAGGAGTCAGGTAAAACCTCTACCTTTTCCCAGATGCATGTTTAGAGATACATTGCTAGGTAACTGCATTCATTCTTAGTCAAGAAAGCCCCTAGCAGCCAACGCGGGCCAATAAATGCTACTGCTTTTTTTTAAGTGCTACAGATATGGAAAAGTCTGAATGATCAGAAAGCATTTTTGGTTTTTGGTTTGTTAGATCCAAGGAGACAAGCTGTTACTTTACTGCTCTTCGTAGATGCTCCTACTTTGATGGACAAAATGTCTAGAACAATTGGAACACAAAGTGACATAAATCCCAACAGAACAAAAATATATCCATTACCTACGGTATGTCCAGAATCAATCTCTGTGAGGGATGATTATGGTATTGACCTGAGATCTGTCAGTACATTTTCCTCTGAGAAATCCCTAGTGCTTGTAGACAGAGCCCCTGTGGGTGTTATCTTTCATATGCACCGATATGAACTGAATCCTAAAAACTCGCCTTGTGTGTGTGCTTTTCTTGGCCAGATGATAACAATTAATGTCTATTGAATTATTAGGTGGATATGAGTTGGGCTAAAAGCAGAATGTGAAGAAAATGAGTATTCATGGTACAGAGAATCTATATCACCAAGTCCTCAGTGATTGAAATGCAAAGCAAGTCACTTCACAGTATAAGCCTTCTCACCTTAGTCCTCGGTCTACCTGGACAAACTCCAGTCAATATCTAAATAAATTTGGTCATTGGGATGTTAGGTGAAAGGAATCAAAAGCTGAACAGGGGATAGTCAACATCAGAAAACTCTTGTTGCTTAATGCATTGTAAATTCTAATTATTAGAAAGACCCTTGTGTTCATCTGGAATTAATATAATCAGGCTTTATTCATATGGTCATTTGGTCTCTAAGGAAAATAGGAAAGATTTATTGAACCTCCTTCGACAAAGGAAGATACATCCAGTCTGAGTGTGATAATTGCAAGTGGGCTAGCCACACAGAATTGCCTTCAAAGATCACATCATCACCCAGACCCAAATAACCCAGCCAAACTGAATAATTAATTTATGTACAAAAGCAGAGGTCTGCTGGAGGGAAGAAAAACCTACGGAAAACAAACCTTGTCAGGTAGTCCAGCATGATGCAGATGGAAGAATCACTCCCTTGTTTCCCTGGACAGTATCCAAAATAAAGTCAGGAATTTTAGTGCACTGCTGACTGATTAAAATCAGGTACATGAAATTTGAAAATTTCTCCCGACACTTAAGGCTGTCTTGACAGCCTGTTCATCACACAGGAATGAAAACAGAATAAGAGAAGCAATGTAAGAAGCTGAACACCATAGCCCAGGGCCTCTGTGCAATTAGAATACCTCTATCAGCCTGTTGTTTTTGCCCACACCCAGGAAAACTAAGATCAGCTAAACAGTCCGCAACAAAGTACTCAAAATAAATACATATGCTGCTCCAATCAGAATCCCAGCTCTCCTTGAAATAAAAGGGAAAATCAAAGTGAGTTACTCTGTTTGAGACATGTCACTGCTGGGGCAGCTGGTATCTCACCCCCAAGAGCCACACAATAAAATCTTTCCCTGGCCAGGATCCTCAGCACTCATGTAACATAGCTTGAGAGCCAAAGAGAGGAGAAGCTCACAGACAGGAGATGGCAAAGTTCCCCCAGGAATCCCAGCACTCTACCCCATGTAAGTACAGGGTTGAGCATGTGTTATAATCCCAAAGACACCTGGTAATGCCATATTAAGATTGCTTTCAGACCTTGTGATAGCATGCACTTGTGGATGATCTCATCACACAGTTCAGGCTTGGAAGCCACACTTCAATTTTTCAAGAATTAGTGGTTACCCAGCCTGACCCTGTGGAGAAGTATAACATTTGCAGGACACCAAGTTCCTTTGTATTTGTATTTTTAAAACACTTTCAGTCTCTCACAAAAGGTGTTTAAATTAAAACACTTGCCACAGAGACTAGAACTGTTCATAATCAGCATGAGCGTGAATAACTGCCTTAAACCCTTATACACAAAGATGGGTTTATTTCGGCATTCTGCAGCCATTCCAAGTTGTAGCATTGTTACAGCATAGGGTATGAGACATGGATTGCACGTTACAGCGTCTGATGCATTAAAAAGGTGGGGTTTTTTAGTCATTTTACAGTACATCTGCAGGAGACTACTTTCAAGCTGGGACTATCACTACATCGAATTGGAATAGATACATATCTTGCATGCTTATAAACACACATACACAGAGTACAAATAGGCACACTGTACTCACTCTGTAAGAACTTGAAGAATTTTTCAAGTGTTGGTTGATTAACCAAAGAAAATAGTGAAAATGGATACAAATGTTCCCATATCCACTCTGTTGTGGAGTAAAGTGAGGCAAAACCCCAGCAGTGAGTGAATCCCTGGGTCCAGACTGTCAGGAGTACCGATTGCCTGTCCTCAGCCAAAAGCTCACCCTGGCTCTGCTATAGGGCTTGCTTCTGCCCTAGCACTCTCTGAAGATCCTGCAAAGCACTTACTCTATTTAATCATGTAAGTACTCTGGACCTTGCAAGATCAAGCCTCAATTAAATATTTAAGAGGCATGCATACAAAACCAAAGGTAACTGACATCAGGAATAACTAGGGAGTGTAACAAATTACTTTAAAAGTAAAGAAATCTTCATGATATAAAAATAGCTTCAAAGGGGAATAATCAGAGAAGAAATAGTCAAATGTTCTATATTTCAATCTGATAGACAACGTGCTCGAAATATGAAATTTCATGCAATAAACATAATTGCAGAGAATGTGTGGACAGCTGAAACAATCACATGGAAACTCAGGCTGCAGTGGGAAGTGCTGAGGTAACTTCAGCTGCAGCAACACAAAGGTTGCTCCTGTTTACCAAGTCCCATATAGATCTCATCAAGCTACTGTTAATTTCAAGAGTGTTTTATCACAGCTGGGAAGAATTCATACCATAGAAACCTCAGCTTTACAAAAATAGTGGGTTTTGAAGTATGCTAATTATTTTATAAGTATACAATGACTGAAAATACTTTAAAGGTAAACAGAACCAAGAGTGGATTGAGACTGTGACTTAAAATTGAGGTGGGAGATCCTTCAGTAGAAGCATGCAAACACTTCAGGACAACTTTTGATGGATTAATACATTATGTTTCCTCTTCTCTTCACCCCCCCCCCCCAACTTCCATCAAAATTTCCTGAGCAAAAAATATAAATTTCTCCTTTTTTAAAAGGAAAAATTGTTGTCTGAATGAATCCATAGCTAACATTTAGTGGCCATAAAAAATCCTGAAGTTGTCATTATTACTATTTATACCAAAAAAATCAAAGATACTCAAAAGATAATGCACACTTCACAAACACAGAGATATAATCTCTGTCCTAAAAAGAAATTACTTTCTATAGACAATGAAAATGAGGACTTGTACCTCCTTGCAAGATATAACTTGCTGGGCTGGGTTTTTAGTTAACACCTATGTCTTTATTCAGTAGTCTGTTGTGCAGCCAAACAAGTGAGCTTTCTAATGGCACACAGCCACAGTTTTATGGCATGGTTGTTTCTGTCATGGGAATATACTAACTCATGTATGCAATGCCAGTTATAAAATATTTTTGAACTGGTTTGCTTTTCCTTGTTTCTTCCATGCTGTTACAAAAGACCAAAGCTCTCAAAGTGTCTGCATTTCTATAGACCCTACACAGGAGTAGAAATAAATGAATTTAAAAGCAAATTCAGACATATTATTCTATGGATTGCCCTCATCACTGAGGCTTGTTGGTCATTCCCAGCAGCCTTCCACTCCCTCCCTGAACACAACAGCAGAACCATAAATGACAGAACAAGCTGCCTTCACAAGCTGAGGTACTCTTCATACAGACTGCTCTCTCCTTTGCCTGATGTCACAGCCTTGCATAATCTTGGTCAGTTTGAGAGGGGGAGAGGAGAAAGAGAGAAGGAGGGGAAGGAAAGGGAAAGAGGGAAAGAAGGGAAAGGGAAAGGAAGAAAATTCCAGAGAAGACTATCTCATCCTTTGCTCATGTTGACTTTTCCAGGCCAGTTATTAATGTAATTTGCATCATCTGGAGCAAGGTTCTATTCAGTATGCTGGAATCTCAGTAAGAATATAAGCCAGGAAAAGAAAGGTCCAAACAGAATCGTGCTCAGAAATTCTGACAAACGTGACTATAGGCATTGCTGTGTGACTACGATGCGCAGAACAGAATCCTGATGGACCAGTCATAATGTATATAAATACTGATAGATCAGATCTGCCCAAAGACAGCACATTTGTTGGAAGACAGATGTATCTGCTGATGCTTAAATGCACTAAGAGAGACAGAGATCACAAATTGGTCATGTGGTTTGTCTCTATCCATCCACTATTGCAGTTCCTTACTCTTCAGCAGCACCTGAAGGAAACTGGAACCAGAGCCACTGCTCAGACATGATGATCTTCAATGTCCAAACAACAGCCAACATAAAATTTAATTCAAGTTGTACTACAGGGCATGTTTTCATCATTTTGGGGGCGAAGGGGGGGATAATGCTTGGGGATTTAACTGCAAAACTCCCATTATTAATAGAAGTTGGACAGCTAAATCCCCACATACTATAGTGAAAATATTGCCTTACATTTTCTCTGGTACTACTCCTGATCTGTGCTGACAGCTCTCTCATCATGAATAACATTATGTGAGGCTGCCCAATGATTCCTGAAACTGTCAACAATGTTTAAAGTCAAGTTCTCCAAACTTTTTAAAACTTAATCATCTTCACTCTGGAAGCATAAAAGTTGAATGCAATAGAAAATGTGCAGAATCACAGCAACTTTTATTGACTCGCTGGCCAAAGACTTCATCGAGCTGCTGAAACATTTACATACTACAAAGCACTGTCTAGAAAGACTGTCCTTAAAGGCCAGAATATACATGAGATAGCAGAGAGAGCTGAGAAAGTATGGAAAATAGTGCATAGTGTACTTGATTTTTACAATAAATTATCAAAGCCTTCAGTCAACCCACAGTATGTTATCAGCCTAGTTTGGGGAATTTTGTAACACCACATACAAGCACAGTTGAGGAAGAAAAAGCCTTGGGAAATTTTGTCATTTTTTTGTCCTTTTTTGTTAAAATCTGACTTACAATGTCACTTTTCAAAGTGTGGAAGACCAACAAGTCCCGTCATTTGTTTTGGTTTTGTTTTTTTTTTTTAATTACTGATCATGATCAATATGATGAAAAATTCCAGACTGAGAGCTTGGAGAAAGAGTAATCAATGGATGCAGGTCCACAGGGGGCAGTAGTAAAGAAAATACCACCAAACAATCTTCTGAAAGGAAGCCAATCAACTTGACATTTCTAAACAGCTCAATTAAAACTAAATAGATATATAAAATGTTTCAAACTGGGTTCCCAGTAAGTGTTGATCAGCTATTAATTTTAAAGGAATTATAGCAGGTGCAACATTCCAAGACAGAAGAAAAAAAAATACTTGCAACTAGAGAATGGTTCTCTAAACCTGCCCAAGGAGAACTACTGTGGGAGGGGACTTAACAGAGAACCATGAAATTTCTACTAGAAAAAATCTCAACTGAGTGTTACTTATCTGTTACCAAATTTTTACTTTTTTTTTAAAGTTCATAGTACTGCCATGAAAACAAAGCCTTTCTCCTGTCATCATCTATCACAGGAAATATGTGCATGTTGGTAAACAATGAGCAGGAGACAAAATTCTAGTAAGCTCTCAGGAAAACCTGTTTAACTGCCTGAATTGTACAGACAGCCACTCAAGATCTCAAGAGTTGATCCAAAGTGAACTGACTTCCTAAGTCTTCTGAGATTCACCTTTCATTATTCACAAATCCTCCAGTGTCTGTACTGCTTTTCAAGCTGGAACTCCTTGAATCGAGTGATTACATTAGATCACATTGGGCTTCACTTTTTAAAACGTGAGATTTAGTGTTAATGCCCAGAATGTATCAGCTGAATGCACTGAAGAAGTTCAGAAACAAAAAGGCAGAGAAAAAGAGATGAAGGATATATTATTTTATAATACAAGGACTATTATGACAAGTTTGCATTTTGGGACTTAATTTATGATTTTTTGAACAGTCCTTGCTGGCAACATATCTATTTCATTCTACAGACTGTTGAACCAAAGCATATTAATGAAGCAGCCAATAAAATCTTTGTGCACTGTACTGAAGTCCTCTTCAAAGATCTCTAACATATGTTTCGTGAAGAAATAGAGGGTGTATCTGTCAGCTTCTCTCAAGGGCTAATAGACAACAATTTCATTTGCAGAGGAAGGCATATTTATTCTGCTGGTTCTGTATTAACCTGGGAAACCCTTTATACCAAGAATAATTCCTCAAAATCTGTTTCTACTGGTCTTTTTCACATTTGAAGGAGCAGAAAGGGATTGAAGTAGAATGGAGATACAGTCTCACAGAGTGCCCACATGATAGGGCCTGTCTCAATGAAAGCTCTTATCTGTAGGATATTTATTCAGTCACGAGAATCTAAAGATAGCTCCCTGTTCACACAGAAAATAAAAATGACACACACACACAAAAAAGAAGTCCTCTCATTTGGCACTGGGTAACCATGGATAAAAATAAAGTAAGGAAGAAGTAAAAGTGATTAGTGACTGTTTCCTTTAACTCCTTTTTGATTGCCCCCAGTCAAGCCACTGATGTGGCATGGCCTAGAAAGGGATAAACCACATGACTATCTCCAGCCCATGTGTACATAGCACACTGGTCTCTCATACTGTATTTGCTACCTAAGTAACAAGAAGGATTTTCTCACTCTCTTTTCTTCCACTCCTTTCTTCTCTTTTGTCAGAAAAGAGATAGCTGTGTAGTAAGAGAGAGATAGAGAGAGGCAGAGAGGTGGCTACTCATTAGCAGCACATTCTCTGATAGCCAGCATGCACCCATAATTTTGTCATCTCAAGGGATTCAGCAACGATGTGCATCTTCCACGTTCACCAATAATTGTACTAACATTCAATCCTGTACCATGTAAATTTCCTTTACCAAACATTGCCCTGAAATGCATCTAACATACTTTTAGACCCAAACTATCTTGTTAACTAGAACAATAATAACAAGGGAAATAAAAATTATACATCTATTAAAAAAATATTGACAGTAAGGGTGGTACAGCATTGGACCAGGTGCCCAGAAACTGAATAAGACCCTGAACAACCTGAAGCAATTTCTGAGTTGACCCTTCTTTGAGTAAAGAGTTGGACCAGATGACTTCCTGAGACTATTTCCAACATACAGTCTAACTCTTAACTATGGCTTAAACAGCCAAACTGTCCACGGCTACTGGCTAGCTGTGGGGTTGCTTATGTGGCAGACTGGCTGCACATTTGCAATACATCCCATTCTCCCAGGTAAGTTTCTTACTAAGTTGAAAGAGAAGGTAAAAATTGTCTAAAGAAGTGCCAGACCAAGAAACTGGTGCTTCTTGTCCCTCTGAGTTCTTCACATCTTCTCAAACACCTACATGAAAAATAATTATAATTCTTTACTATAGAATAATACAGAAATAACACAGATCTTGGTCCTCACGATGATTATTCAGAAATTGTTGTGGTAAAGGAGTAGGTTTGCCAAGACAGAATTCATTCAGGGCTGCTTCAAGCTCTACTGAATGTATCAACTTTTATGCAATCTGACATTCCCAAGAAGAACTGACAGTAATGGACTGGAAATGCAGGGAAACCATTACACAACACAGAAGGAAAAAAAAAAAAAAAAAAAGAGTTTCAAAAGAAATGGAATTTAAGAGCTAAACTTCTTAAACTGGGTCTGATAAGGGACTGGCCTGAGCAGAAAACCTCCGAGGAACTTTCAGACTTACAGCACAAGATGATACTGTGTTGGTCCAAAATACAACATGAAAGTTGCTATGTAAGGCTGCAGCAATATTCCCCTCTGAATTTTATTTTGTCAGACTTGACTAACCCGAACAGACTTTAGACCAATTAGCAATAAAGACAGAAAGACCTCTCAGGGAAGCATCAGAGTTTCCAGGAGCAAGGTCCTGGCACTCCCCCCCATCCCATGCTCCAGGCAGGGGTTAAGGGGACAGCAGTCCACTGGTGCCACAGCCTGTGACACTGCAGGTTGCAGTGCAGAGTATCTCACCTTCACCATCTCAAAACCACCAGCTCGTTGGGGCATAAAGAAGTCTCAGCTGTAAAGCAGGTCTATCTGGAAAAGTATATAGTATGATCCTAGTGACAGTGCCAGGACACGAGAGGAGAGGGGGTCTTTTGCACTTCCCTTTCTTGGAATAACAGAACTTCTCCATTTCAAGAAAATGAAACGGATCTAAACTTGTACTTAGAAATGCATACATGAAACAGAACTCCTTGTTATGACAGCAGCACAGAATTGCCCATAAATGCTCCAGCTTTTATATTGGAGCTGAAGAAGACATTGATTTTACCTGAAATTTAACAGTTCTCCAGAAGGATCCTTCCATCTCTGTAGCTTCAGTACTTAGCAAAGCTCTTCATGCCTGGGCCACCCTAGAATTTTTTTCTAAGAAGCTGCTTTTTTGATTCTTGATTCCTGACACTATGAGCCCCAGTGAAAGTAGATCAGGCCAAAACATGCTCCTGTTTTTCCCGAGCAGTCACTTCAACAGACATTGCATTTTCTTAATTTTTCTCTTTCCTGGATAACTCCTAGCTGAAGATAATGTTCACTGGTGACTAAATGCATACGCAGTACATCCTGGAGTAATATGACTTTGTTTTCTTCACATTATGATGTGTGCTTAACAAGTGATGGGCTCTGTCCACATTCCATCACTGTCAACCTTTTCCACAAGATGTAAGAACAGTGTAGGCCAACAAAAGTTATTAAATGACCCCTCCCCACCTATCTCGAAGAATAGGAAGTCTAACCCTAGAGCGCCTGCAAATTATAATGCAGTTCAAAATAACATATTTCTCTAACATGTTATGTGGAGTCATGCTGTCTCTCTAATAATGGGTGAAGATTTCCACCCCCCCTACAATTTTGGAGCATTCTTAATGATTCTTTCAGAATGAACGTTGCTACTAAAATACAAAAATGGTATTTAAACCAACATATAAAATATTCCTCTTCCTTTCTTTATGCTGCTAACGGTCTCTACTCACTACTTCACACTCCAAATCCCTCCCTCAAACAGCACCAATTGTGTACTCTCCCTTCTCTTTTTTTTTTTTTTTTTTGCACACAGATAACATAGAACCACCCTTCCTCCCTCGCCTATCTTAACACATTGCAGAATTACTGAGGGCATTCTCCTCAGAGCTTGTAAAACAACAGCTAACACTGGGCTAATTGTCTGTGAGGTGACAACCGCTCCATCCAAATGTCTGCAAAACATCTCAGCAAGTCTCTTCAATTAACAAAGTCAAGTATGATTGATTTAATTTTCACTTGAGAGTTCTTCTCAGAAGAATTCATTCAGGTATACCCAACAAGGCATTTATTGAAAGAGAATAGGTAAGGATTAAATGTTTTGCTTTTATACAGAACCCTGCATCCAAGCATCTCAAGCTCTTCCTAAGTCCTTAATTAATTCTCAAGTTACCTTTCATGGTAGAGAAATATAGCTTTGCCTGGTATATAAGTCAAGGTCTGAAGTGGAAATAGGCTAAATGAATTGGCCAAGATCCCACAGAAAGCACATGGCAGAACTGGAAATTCAAACAATTTTGATTCCAAGACACCTTACGCTCCCCACATGAAAAGGCTGTCATACACTCATTCATTCTTTCCTCCTGAATATTTGCAATTTTTTAACATGATGACTGTCATTTCCAGTTGGAGGGAGCAATGCACTGTCACTGAAGCGGCCCTTAGAAGCTTCTTCAAGGGAAGAAAATATAAGAACAGTACTTCAGAGCAATGCAGAATAGGAGGTTTAGGATTGTTAACTTGATACTTGTTCTGATTTTATCAGCACAGTCCAGGTTTGGAAAGCTCAAATAAGCTAAAATTGGTAACTTTGATATTTTTGTGACTTTATGTCATCATCCATAATGCTACCAAATAGCAAAACATTATACATGATGACATAACACCTGGAGAAAGCATTATGCTTATCAAAAGACTGCAGGTTTAGCCAATTCAGTTCAAGAGCTCATGAGCATTTCTGAGCTTTTAGCCAGGCTCTATCAGCTCTGGTTATTACCTCTGTCCTTTTTCTGGCAAGCTGCTCCAAAATAAGAAGCAAATAATGTGGCTGCATTGTCTACCCTATGCAAAAGCCGTGTAAGCGTTTAATAGTTTGATGCACAACAAGAAAGATACAGGTTGCTGTCATCTGTTAGATGACCTTGTGAAGGTAACTGAAAAGAAACAGAACAAAAAAAACCAACCCAAAACCAACAAAACAAACCAAACTAAAAACTCAGACTGCCTTGCCTTCACAGACCTCCGCCTTTCATGTGAAGGAAGCTATAAAACATGTGTTGGGGAAGCCACAAGATTGCTAAGAAGAGACAGTGAAAGAAAAGTTGCCTCTCTTGCTCAGGAAACCCCCATCACATCTACTGTACACGCTCCTAGTCAGAGACTGTTTAGTCAGAAGTTTTAACCGACTCCTTAAATTCACCATCTCAGGGGCCTTGCTGCTTAATAAAGACTACGGGGTGTTGAGAAGCACAGTATATTATTTCATTAAGTGCTTTTCGGGAGAAGGGGATTTAGAAGTAAAACTGCTGGCTTTGTGTGGCAAGGTTACGACCTTTGACAACTTTGGAGCTTATCTCTTTCATCTTCCCACTCCCCCGAGACCCCGAACTTGTGGAGGGATGGAAGCGGGTAAGCCGGGGCCAGACAGAGTCCAGCATTGTTGTGGGGCTGCCTCCTCTCCCTCTCCCTCTCTCCCCTTCTCTCTCTCTCCCTCTCGCTCTCTCTCTTTTTTTTCCCCCTAAACAAAACAGATCTGAACCGAGCCAAGGAAACAAAAATGTATTGTTCCTCGCAGATGGAAGCGAGTGTCGCCTAGGTAACCAGATTAATCTCCTTTTTCTCTCCCTTCCTCTCTTGTAGTGCGGTAATCGGTGGGCTCTTTTCACAAAAAAGCCAGCCTCAAAGCTGGGGCTCTAACTAGGTTCCTAATTAGCTGCAATTTACAATGAAGACAACATGATGAGATAATAGAAATTTGCAAAATAATGACATACCTCAGCAAAATATTCCTCCTCCTAAGAACCATTTTTATACAAAAACAATAAAGAGGGCCCTTCTAAAGCAAAGCTGGAAAATGGTGGTGTATTATGTGACACAGAACATTATTGTTCGCCTCTTGTTCCCCCAATCAACAGCTTATTGTTTGGCATCTTAAATAAAAATGACTCAAATACAGGCCACATAATGATCTCCATTGCGCTAATACACTGTATATACAGAGTAGTCAAAAATGTACCCAAGCCAAGGCCAGTGGTGCTGATAAAGTACCGGGGCCCAAAAAGGTAATTTACAATACAATGCACTAACTATTATTACTGGCCTTAATCACACATATCTTCCTGATTTCTGTCAGGATGCGCTCTGACATCAAAAAAGGGCACCCGAACAGGAGCAGCTAGTTAATGAAATATGATGGATCGCATTTGTTTTCATGTGGTGGTTTGCTCAAACGAAGCAGCCTCCAGACTGTTAGCCAACAGTCTTCTCTTGTGCGACATCAAAGGCTCCCATTGACGGGGGGAGAGGGAGGGCACGGGAAGGGGGATCGCGGGGAGACAGTGCAGAGGGAGGAGCGCCAAGCAACTCAAAGGACCATTAATTGTAATCTCTACCTTATGTCCGAGAGGGGAGAGCAGAGAACTATAACGGGCCAGGGCCAATCTGCCACTGATTTCAAGGAGGAGTGTCACCATCTCCACGTGTGGTGGAGGAGCAGCATGGCTGATGCTATGCCACGGAAATTTGGCATCTTGCTGCAGAATGACGATTTGTCTTTGCAGATGTGAGGAGGAGAGGAGAGAAAGAGGGCGAGGAGGAGAGGGAGGTTTTGATCTCAACAGAAATATTTCCTAAATAGCAACAGATTGTCTAAAACTGTCAGGAGTAACAGCAGCAGCAACAACAGAAGTCATTCCTTATTTATTTGTGGACTCATCACCACTGACTGTTGCAGCTGCAAATATTCAAGAACTACTGATCAATGGATTGCACTTAAAAAAGTGCAACTACAGCACCTTTGGGCAAGGACGGGAGAACATTATCACTCACCCTGACCTGGTCTTTTTGTTCCCGAGTATGGCAAGTAGCCTAACTTCCTTCACAGAGTAACTGGAAGGAATCAAACATGTCATATTTGAGGGCAAGCCAACTGCTGAAAAGTACTGACGGGGTACCTGGGTCTAGCTATACAACAAGGTCCTGCAAGGCAGTTTACATTGAGGGTTAACTATCCAAAGAGGCATTATAATACTGCTGCCATCTGTTTATACTACTTCTTTCATCTTTAAGGATCTCAAAGCACTTAAATGGTATTACAAGTTTGCTGAGGAGAGCTAGTGAATACATTAATGGTGAACATTATGCTATGTAAGAATAAGGAAAAGAAGCAGATTTTAGAGGTATCCCAAATATACCCATTCTAGCGACCACCACAAGATCTTTAAACAGGAGACAGAACAGACTGGACTTTGAGTTCTAAGATGTTATTCAAAATGCTCACACAAGAAACACATGGGGGTACCCATTCATCCTGAGACCCTTTGGAAGTGTAATGTGACACCTTTCAATCAATGACAGTGAGCCTTCAAACAATAATTCAAAAAAGAAGCATGCAGATTTAAGATACAGAATGGCACTGGAAGCATATCTCAATTCTGGAATTGTGTCTGCTATAAACAAACATAAGAGATTTCCAGGAAACAGAGAACCAGGTGGACAGATGCAAAGCATTCAGTCTTTAAATGAAAATAAATAACAATAAGTGATCGATGGTCAGATTCTGACGTGCTTACTCATATTTAATGCTATTCTTTCCATGCAAAATCTGATTGAATAGGAGTACTTGCAGAATAAGTTGTTATTCTGTGTAAGAGCATCAAAACTGGTTCTGAAAAAACAAAATGATGTGTAAGGTACTTGCTGGTAAGGCAGCCCTACTCTAACAAATGCTGAGCATTCCCCTACCCCATTGACTTCTCCCAGCAAAGAAGCTGGCAACCTACCAGAAGTATCCTGACACACAGGATCAGGCAGCACCTAAGAAAAGAGCAGGAAAGTCAAGAAAATGGCTTTGAACCTGTGAACCCAATTCAGTGTAAATCCTGCGTTGACATGACTGAGCATGGAAAGAAACAGAGTCACTAGTGCTTTTGTTCACCAACTGAAGGCCAGGTCTAGAGATTTGTGTGTTAGTTTGTTTTTGTTTCCAGGTACTACACACATGTCTATGGAAGGTTGAATATATAGCCTGTTCTTTTCAGGCTCATCTGAAAAAGCAGACTCAGTTCACTATTTAGATTTCTAAACACAGAAATAAGCTTTTACCTGGAGCATTTTTCTCCTTTGGAGCTTCCACCTTACTTCTGCTTAATCTGTCTAGAGGTTTTATTCATGGCAGCTCTGTATCCGTGCAGCCTAGAATGATTAACACTGTCTTGCCATTTTACACAGAAACATTAACTCTTCCAAGCAAGTGCTTCCCCCATCCATCCAGCTTGTTGGGTGGATGAAAGAACTCAGGAAGAGTTAGTTTCCCACAATTACAGAGCTCTATCTGATAGTGCAGGTGTACAGCACAGATTTAATTCCATGAAATTTCTGTATATTCAACAACCAAAGGTTTGGGAGCCTAAATATTAACCTTTCTCCATAATAATCGTGTCCAACGTACTGCACCACAGGAGGCCAAAACACTGGGCTTGATCCTGCAATACGAGTCCTATCATCCTTATTTTAATTTCCGCTAAGGAACTATTTGTACAAATAAATGTTGCAAGGCTGGGAACTCCACTCAGTGCATTTTCTTTTCCAGCATCCCAACTGCCTGGCACAGAATGAGTTACCCAGCACAATCTCTAGCCGGGATCATCTACACCATTCCCAGGGAACAGCACCTGTGCCTTTGTAGCCCTGAACTGCTCTGGCAATAGAAACAAATACAAACAACATAAATTTACAAACAGCTTTTGAAACATAACTCAAACATCCTTCAGTATGAGCAAAATCTGGCATGTGACAGCTGACCAACCTTTATTCTATTACCACTATTACCACTCCCAGGCTTTGGAGAGCTTTGCATCTCTCAACACATTTCTTTAGCATCTCTGATAGCCTTCCATCTTCCTGCAGATTCTACCTTTGAACCACTAGCACACAGCAAGAAAAATGACATAAACAAAGGGGTTCACACAGGATACAAGAAAATCCATGCAGCTAACTTAAGTTTAATGTTCTTCAACTCTTTTCCTCCTTCCTCCCTTGCCCCTGCCCCCCAGGGGAGGTGGGAGGAATGGTTTAAATCAATAACCAAAGGCTTCAATTTTACAAACCCTTGAGCCATTAGAGCTCCAAGCCCTCAGTACACCCGTCATAACCTCCCCCACCCCTGCACGCACACATACACATAACACATATATAAAAGAAGTACTCCCAGCCTGGCATTAACAATGTTCATTCAGTGCTCTTTACTTAAAGGAAGAAAACAATTAAGTGAAACCTTGAAGTAATCTCATTCTGCCTATTTAGCCTCTTCATCCCTCAATGTGTGGTTAGTAAGTGTTGCAATCAGGGGCTAAGGCCTGCTATCATTCGGCCTTAATTAAAAAAGACACAAGCAGTGGAGCTGTGAATTAGAAATGTAACAACGCACTACCCCTGATTAATTCGAGGCTCATGTTGGATTAATAACTCCAAACAAAGAACAAAAGGAAATTGTTATGCGAATTGCAGTCCTCCCAGGCCAGACAAAGGTCAAATCACAGGATTTCAATTTCATCCGGAGTCGCTTAATCAACTCCCTCGGAAGGAAGACCATATGCAGTCCTGAAAGCTACCCATTGTAGTCGTGTTGTCACTGGACCTGAGAGACGGCACAGAGATAATCCCAACTATTCTCCATCTTTTCTCCGTCTTGGCTGTTTCTTTTCTCTTTCTCGGTTTCTTTTTTCCTCCCTCCCCCCTCCTTAGTTTTGGGGTGGTTTTTTTTGTTTGGTTTTTTTTTGTTTTGTTTTGTTTTGTTTTTTTTTTTTTTTTTTTTTTTTTTTTTTTTTTTTGTTGTTTGTGGGGGGGGGGGGTCGGTGGTTTGTAAGCACATATGCATGCTTTGACTCTGGGGAGGACATACTGCAGAGTTGCTTTCAGT
>JAAGNO010029424.1:0-12481 GCA_033439905.1 Ceryle rudis
ACCATCTTTGTCAGATCTTCTACTTACAAGTGTGGTTGTTGAAAATGTTTCTACACTACCACTATGAAGCTTAGCAGAATTTACTGTGAAGTTGAATGAGGAAAGGTGGGAATAGTTTTTAATATTTTTTAAGGGAGGAAAGAAAACCTCCCAAAATTTAATTTTCTTACTATTAGTCTGTTGTTACATAGCAAGAAAGGAAAAGGTTTTGTTTACTAATACTCATGGCACCAAAGTCTAAATGAGCTTTTTAATCCACTAATACAGCATATAAGTCAAGTAGCTGACTTGTAAAAGATACAAATGTTTTTTAAGGAGCCACTGAGGACACAGGTACATGAACAAAGTTACTGTCAGATAAGCCAGGGTGCACATTTGCATCTTCCAAGTGTTCATAACATTGCCCATCTGTGTGCTCTCACTTCATCCTACCTGTGTGGAACTTCATTTCTAACAAGGGAAGTTGAAGGGACTTTTATGTTCCCTTGTATATAAACATCTTAACATCAGAGACATGTTCTTCCTTCCCTAGTTTCTTCTTCTAGTTGAAGTAAATTAAACAACCTTGTGTCTGGCCAGCTACTGATATCTAAAGCAGCAACTAGTGATACACTTGTAACTAGTGAGATTAGCATGATATATTTTAGAAAATATTAAGTTCTGTGACAACTGTTGCTAGCTGATGCAGGAACTACCTTATTTTGAATAAGGAAAGAATACTGGAACATTTATTCCATCTCCTGCTTTGGTAGGTCCACAAAAACTGTACCTTTTTAGTACATAGATGCCTCTAAAGACACATATGTCTTTGTGTTAATTAATTACCATTCCTCTTTCATTTATGTTTTACTAGATGCTGTTCTCAAATAGGTAGCAGGTAACAGCCTGAAACACTCTAAATGAAGGCTGAAAGTCACAGACTTGTAAATTAATGCAACCAAAGATAAGGGAAAAGTAGTCCAAATACTGTCACACCAGCCTTCTATTACAGAAGTTTGAGGTGACAGTGAATACAAATTGGACAATAAAACTCAAATGCTGTATACCCAACAGAGACATGGTCCATAACAGGAGAGTATAGTAATTTCATCTCCACCTAGAGCTTTATGTAATAAATCCCCCCTACTATTATACTGGTGACTCAGTGTTATAGATGAGGCATTTTCTTTGAAGACATAAAATGGTCATGATTTTGGTTTGGTCTGTGACTCTTAAGGATGACTCCCTGTTACTGCTGGTAAGTAAGCTTGTTTGTTGTTATATTGCACATCAGTGTAGAGAAGTCTTCACAAGAAGAATTAAACTATCTTCCTTAATTGTTTTTACTTCTATAGTGTTGCTATCGTAATTCCATAGAGTTCTATTATCTTATCATGAAGAAGCACATTGTAACTTTTGGTTTTCATTGTTTCAGAGGAGTGTTTACATTAAAAATAATTACTATTTTTCCTGCTAACATTAAGGAAAGTTGGGGAACTCCTAATTAAATTCTAGGTAAAATGTAAAAGTTTACCCTTCAGCATAGTGACAGTGGGGTGTCAGCATAACATCCCTCTCCTGCTCTCACTCAAGGGAAAGAAAAACCTCTTCACTTTGTATTTTAGGATAGTCCTATTTTAAGAACTAGTTCATGGAGTAAGAGTTTAACATCATTGCTTCAACTGCAATGAAAAGGGAAACTGGAACATGAAAACAAGAGCAAGCAAAGAAATAATATTCTGGCATTGGAGCATTTTGGAGCTCATTTTCAACAAGGAACAAATATTCTTGCTCCCCTTACAAATTCTTGTTAAAAACTAGCTAGCACACAGAAAAATAAGCAATAACTCAGATGGGGTGGGGGGAGATAGGACACCCTGCTTCCTGCTTTACTAGGGCCTGCTCCAGGGACTAGTTATTGAAAAAGCAAAACTCCCAACTGAAGTGAATCTCAGGAAGCAGTACAGCAGAACAGTACTGTAGCCTGATGTCCAACATGGCCACCCCCCCAATTTTCTTGCAAGTTTAGAGTGAACAACAGAAGCCAGTGTCTTCTCAGAGAGATGTTTTCCAGGGACTGACTGAAAGATTTCAAGTAATTTATTATACAGACTTAATTGTGGACCTTTCTGACTGCAAACACTGAGCCTTGTGAAGGACTCTAGTGTTGCCTGAGGAGCAGAAAGGGTACTGCTTTTTTCTGAAGAAGAAAAGAAAGTAGGAATTAACACACTTTAATAACCTACGTATCCCTCTGACAAAAATGAGGAAAACCTCTAAATATTCCTCCTTCCCAATTTCCTTCCTTGTGGAGGAACTGGTAATTTTTTTCTGTCTGTGCAATAAGATGCTGATATTCCTGACACTGTCAGTCTGGAACCATTCACAGACTTCCTCTCTATATCTGATGACTCCTAACATAGCTTTTAAAAAATTACATCCATTGGCAATGCAGTGAGCCAAGTGTGTGCTGGTGATCCCAGAAACAAACTGAATTACCATCATTCTGTTTGGTCACCAACATGTGCACAGTTCACATTATTAAAATATAGTCCAATATCACATGGTGTACACCAAAATGAGCCCTTTGATTTTTTGCAGTAAAAAGATACAAGATGATTTTTTTAAAAATTCATACAGCACAGATTTATGACTATCTGAAGATGTCAGTTCCCTGACGTAATTTCCTCAAATATATATAACATTCTTCAGAGAGTAGAAAATAAATTCCTGAAAAGAGGTAAGATACCCCTCTGGAGCAGACAGTGAAAACTCTTCATTTCAGAAACCATTTCTATTCCCAAAGGCAATAGGGATTTGATGGACCTGGCAGACTTAATTCCCAAGCCAAGTTCTTCTTATAGACAAAACCCTGCTGGCTAAGCCATTCTTTCATACTCAACAAGCTCCAACACGGCTTGTCATCCAAAGCTGGCAGTTTGACACAGGAAGAAGATTTCTCAGGTGAATATCTTGTAAACCATGTCTCCTTTCTAAGACTATTTTTTTTTTCTCATATGCTGAGCTAGAGGAGTAACATCAGTCTCTGTGGTATCTTCTCTGTGCCGGGAGGCAATGACTCATCATTATCTTCTGAGTTTTCACAGAAGAAAAAGAATGGAGCCACTCAAGAGGTATTCTCTGTTGCTGGTAACTATAGATATCTCAACAAAATATTGGAAATGGATGTCTTAAAGGAGAGTGGTTAACCAAAAATAATTTGCATTGTAATTTCCTTTTCATCCATAGCCTGGGCTGCTGCAGACCCTGTCCTATGATGTGACTTGTCAGGCTAACAGAAATGTAAAGCCTTAAGTTGTTGGAGTGTCTTGCTATGTATTTTCACAGAATTTGCTGGAAATAAACTTTTAAAAAAGTCTTTATTAGTTCATAACTGTCAAGGAAATCAGCACATAAAGCTGTTTTTGTTCCTCGATTCATTGTTTATCTGCACTAATAGAGAGATGTTATATTTATCAGCAGCAATGTTTATCATATTTATCACCAGCTCTTGTTAAGGATATGATGATACCTCACTGATTTTAAACTAAAAACTGATCCTATGGAAGGTTATGCCAGACCAGCTGAAATTCAGGCAAAACTGCATTTGCTCAATGAGATGCTATTGCTTTCTGTAAGAACGCACAGCTTTGAGATGACATCTGAGCAATTTGATTAGAATCTTCCTCACTGTGATCACAAACCAATTCAACTTGCGAATGAATGGAGGCAAGCAGGATACATAAAGTTGTCAGTTTCCACATACTGTACTGCCGTTGGGATTTTTCAGACATTAACATGGAGCCATGGTCTACTTTTGACACCCAACTCATCCTTCCATGGATTCTACAGCAATTGATGGCCTGTACCATCCACACATGGGTCTCCAGCACAGGACACCTGGACTTCTGCAGTTACAGGGTCCATTAGTCCATCATTTCTCTACAGTCAGCATTGGCTGGTGCCAAATATGGCTTAGTAATTCCTTATTATCATCTTTTCCATTTTGAACGCCTTTCTCAGCTTGGACTTTCCCTCTAATGTCTTTCTTGTGATTTGCTATGTTAGCTATCTTTATGGCTATGTGCTTTGTTTAAATCCACAATCCCTTTTGCTTTCTTCTTTTCATCAGCCAGTAGGAGAATACAGTTCCAGAAGGTTTCCTTACAGCCTTTCTCCTTTCCTTGTCTTAGTAAAATTAAGGCTGAATTCCCTTAACCTAGTCTAGTCTTCCTAAGGCAGCTTTCCCATGCGTCTGTACTGTGTCTGATTTGCCATCACAGCTCGTACTTCTCATAGTCACTTCAAGTTCAAATTATGTGATTATGATTTAATGAGGTATTAGTTCCAGGGAAATGGTGATATTGAATCTGTGTTTGTCCACCATGTATTTATTAGGACAAAGTCAGTCACAGTTCTTTCATTGTCTTTTGGTGCTTTCTGGGTTTATACTTGAAGATGTATTTGGTTTCTTTTGTGTGCATGTATGTAAAAATGGAGCTGCTGAATGTAACCAGAGGTTTTAAACCAAAGACAAATGGAAACAAAAATTTGCTGAAATATGGCAGCTAAGAAATTGGACTTCTCAATCCCTTATGCCAGTAGTTTGCCTAAGAACTAAGTAAAGACCTTCAAATTTAGCCCAACATGATAAACTGGTCTAATTCCCAGACTTTCTCCAATAACATCTTACTTTTATAAACCAGTAATTGGCCTCCTGAATTACCAGCAGTAATTACCAAGGACTGGCAAGCAGTCAATTAATAAGTATCTGTTGTTCAGAGCCTTATTTTGGAGCAAATAAGATGCTGAAAAAGCAAGGGCCAAATAGCATTGAGTTGAAAAAAGGCATAATGGAGGCAGATGATGTTCAAGTTTCCCGCACACATCTCTGCCAATGAATCTCACTCCTAACCTCGGTACCCCATGCTATTCCAGTTCTGGGCATCTGCTGAGCACAGTCTGTCAACCATGCTGTGCTGCTTTAGTTTTCTGATGGGACAGATAGGGACTAGGTGGAAACTATCAAACTCTTATTCCTTGAGATTAAGAAAACATAGCTGTGTCTTGAGGCATTCATTCAAATTATCAATGAACTTGTATTTTATGGGTATATTATACCATGGATATTTAAAAGCAACTCCTAAACAAAAAGTCCTTTACAGAAAGCCAGATCTACAAAGAAAATATATTTTGGGCTTGTTTTGGACATTTTTTAGATGTCTTTTAATTTTTTGCAGCCATAAATTGAATCAAGAGATTTAAACTGGATACGAGGAGAAGATTACACCATGAGGACAGCCTGTCACTGGAACAGGCTGTCAGAGAGACAGTCCCCATCATTGGGGATTTTCAAGGCTAGACTGACAAACACGCTGAGCAACCTGGTCTGATCCCACAGCTGGCCCTGCTTTGGGCAGAGGCTTGAACTAGAGACCTCCTGAGGTCCCTTCACATTTGAATTTTCCTACCATCCTTTTGTAAATTTGTTGATGAGAAAGAATGGTTGATGGCAGTATCTGTAATACCTGGAATGAATTTTCTGGCCTATGTACTGCTGTGATTGTTAAGAGATTGAGTGGTGCTCATGGGGGACTTTAAAGGGTGTTTTATTACAATTAACCCACTCATGCCACCAAGTTTCTGCTTAGTTCCATTTCTCATTATTGATATAAGAAGGCCTTAATGAGTCACAGAGCTGAGTGGGAATTTCTGATAAAACTTTTTTTTGTAGCAAAATACAGAAGTGTGTCACTTTCAGTTACATTTTTATTGAGCTATTATAGCACTACAATTATCCAGAGTTAGAAAATAATTTTCTCTCCTAATCATGATTTTCCCAACAAGGTCTTAGTTTCATTCTGTAGAAGTACAAAAGCAAATGAGGAACCATTTTAAATTTTAATGAAGAGAAATGCCCTTTTTCCTAGGAGTTCATCTGCTTCTATACCTGATGTCTCAGCTAAGTGGCCAGAGTTTCATCCTGTATTATGTTACTGTCATTGTCAGAAGGTTCGTAGGCTTCAGCTGGTCCCAGGCAGTAACACTTTAAGTTTCTTGAGGAATTTTCTGCAGCTGAACTACAGAGGTAGTTACTATTGGCTCTAGTTTCTATGGATAGCCTGTGGTTTACTACAGTGACATCTTGCACTCAATAAAATTACACTCCATGCACTTTCTTGCAGATTGATAGGTATAAAACCTACACAAGGAAGAATATCTATGACCACAGGACCCTGTAGCTGATGCTGTGTGGTTATGATCTCTGCCATGTAACCTGTATATCTGTTCTGGAGTGCTGGTTCATTAACAGTAACTTTACAGTGAAATGATGCTTTTTTGGTCAATGTTGTGTGCCTTGTTCTGAGGCTGAAAATATGAAAGATGGTGTAAGGAATAGCACCTGAGATCAATAATATGAATCACTAAGGCATTCTGAAGTGTACACAGGGCATAATTAATCTTACAGTTTTTGATAGCATCTGTTTACTGTATCACAGAAACAAGTTGCTTGCTCATAATGAGCAACTCATGAGTTACTAAAATTTAGTTACGTCTCACATGCACATGTCTTATACCATCAAACTCAAAGTCAACACTGTGCAACTGAATTCAGCACTTCTACATCTCTTTTCTTGTTATGATTTCCTGAGGGAACACTTAGTAGTAAAAAGAGAACTAATATGTCAATCTAGACAGTAAATTGATTTGTCATGTCAAGCTCATTTAAACCAACTCTTCTACAATATTCATGCGATTTTGTGCATTTTTTTTAACCCTAAATCACAATAATGCCAAATTTACAGGGATATTGGTTAGCCATGCATCAGGTTATATACTCATTAAAGCTGAAGTTGCTGTTCCATGGAATTCAACACAAGCAGAATTCAACACTCAGAATTTACTTCAACCCTTTTCCAAAAAATAAGTTGTCAAGAGGCTTTGGAAGTTCCACAGAAGTGGAAACATACATGATGCAAACTGGTATCCATTAAGATTTGTTAAGATACAGCAGATTAGATGATTCTGAAATCTAAATGTGTAAGTTAAGCAAACATAAACTTTGCTGTATGTGCATATTACCACCCCTTGCCCACACACAAATTATTGGAAAAAATATGTGTTAAGTTTCAAAGCAAAGAGTTGTATCTATGGCATGATTTTATCCATAGTTGCATCCTAATGCAAATAACAGTTTTGATTTCATACCCCTGGGCAAATGCATTTAACTGCAGTGCACTGAGAGCTCTGTTCTGTACTAGGGTATACAAAGTGTTCACTTGTGGATTTAGTCATGGCATTGTGCCTGGGAGCATCATTGCAGCCTCTTCAGAGCAAACTTAAATGATTTAGTATAAAATTTAAAATGTAGCACAAATGAAAACTAAGAGAAAAATGTCAATAAAATTGCATGGGAGAAGTAAAGACCCTTACAGCACTTTGAAACATTAGCAATCTTATTCAGAAGAAATTGCAGTATATGCATACTTCTGCAGCATGAAAGGTCATGAATCTGCCTTCCGCACTCACTTGAGCTATTATATTAAATAAGAAAATTCACCCTGGCTGCAGTTGTACTTGTGTACATCCCCATATGCTTCTCAAAGGGAGTAGTCAGTGACTGGATGGCTGTAATACATTCTCCTTCACTCATGTACCCTTGCTAATCACACCCCTTATTTGCCAAGAAAACAAACAAAGTTGTATTCTTCAGTAATAACAGAAGTAATGCCAAACTGAGCTGAAGTTGTGATTATATACTTCCTTCAACCAGGATGCAAACTGATAGGCACTCATACCTGTATAGGTATCCAATCCCTAATCGAACTCAATGCACATACTATTTCTTTGGCATGCCTATGCTGATGCCCATCTGCTAGAGTGGCATTGTGCCACTTGCAAGGTAATAACAAAATTTCAACTGGAGATAGTTGCCAAGCACAAACCGGTCTGTAAGTTGAGCCTTTAAAAGTTTGCTTTAAAACAGTGCTGTGAAAGATCTTTCCTTGTAAAATCCTCTTGGGAAAACACCCACCGTATTATGCCTATATATATGTGTTTGAATACTCAACATCACATCTTTTGGCATCAAGTATAGGATACACATAATGGCATGCTATTGTTATCCCAAAATGTGCAACATTTGCTCTAGGCAGTTGGTGAGACTGAAAAGAACAGACATTGAATTTCAGCAGCAATTAAGTTGACAATAGTAATAATAATAAAGAAATTATAATTAGTGATAGTAGCATTGCAGTAACTGCACTGCTAGCTGGTTTTGAATATAGAGAAAGTTATATTGCATGTCAAGGAGTTCAAAAACCTGGATATTCATTACCCATTTTCAGCTAATCTTGTATCTATTGAGTTTTGACTGTAATGAATTTTAAATGTCAATAAGGGAAAATTCAGTAATTTCTGGCCAAACTTACAGGCTGGTTCAGGTTGGAAGTCACTTCTGGAGATTATCTAGTCCAACTCCTTTGTTCAAAGGATGATCAGCTAGACCGGGTTGCTAAGGGCCATATCAGGCTGGGTTTTTAGTATCTCCAAGGATGGAGACTCCTCAGTACAACCTTTTTCCAGTGTTTGACAACCCTCACAGTAAAAAAAGTGAGGTTTAATGTTTAAAGGAGATTTCTTGTACTTTCATTTGTGCGCATTGCCTCTTGTCCTTCCAACAAATACCAGTGGCTCCATCTCTTTTTTGCTCCCCCTTAAGGTATTTATAAACACTGCTAAGACCCCCCTGAGGATTCTTTTCTCCAGGATGAGCACCCCCTGCTCTCTCAGCCTCTACTCATATAAAGGATACTTCAGTGCCTTTATCACCTTCTTGGCCCTTTCCTGGACTAGCTTCAGTAAGTCCCAATATCTCTTGCACTGCAAAGACCAGGAACTGACCCAGCACACCAGATGTTTGTCACTAGGGCTGAGTAGATATGAAGCAACTCCCTTCCTAATGCAGCCTAGAATGCTATTTGTGTTCTTTGCCATAAGGTCACACTGCGGGATCATGTTCAACTTGTTGTCCACCAGCACCCCTCAAGTCCCTTTCTGCAGAGTGCTCGCCAGCTGGTGGGTCCATGTACTGGTGCATGGAGTTATACCTCCACAGATGCAGGACTTCACATTTCCCTTTGTTGAACTTCATGAGCTTCCTGTTGGGCCATTTCTCTGGCCTCTTGAGGTCCGTCTGAATGGAAGCAGAACCATCTGGTGTATCATCACTTCCTTCAAGTTTTTTATCCTCTGCAAACTTGCCATGGGTGTGATCTGTTCCTTCATCCTAAAGCCAAGATAAGTAATTTGTATTGCTCTTCCATCACCCACTGAACTAGTCATTTCATTTTAGTATGCTATCAGGTCGTTGTGTCTGAAAGTGGATTCTGGGATTATTTGCGCCATCATTTTCCCAGGGACTGAGGTGAGGCTGACTACCCTGTAGTTCCCCAAATCCTCCTTCTTGAAGATATGTGACATTTGCTTTCTTCTTATCCTCAGGAACGTCCTTTGATCACCATGACCTTTCTAAGACAATTTAGAGTGGCCTCACAGTGACATCAGCCAGCTCCTTCAGGTCTCACAGGGGCATTCTATCAGGTCCTATGGACTCAGGTATGTCCAATTTGTTTAAATATTTCCTAACACGATCCTCTGCTATATAGGATAAATCTTCATTTCTCCAAAGGTTTCCACTGGTTCCAGTCTTAACTGGGGGGAAGCATATTTGGCTGTGTTGCATTAGAGACTATCATTCTTGGATTGGAGCTTGCAGACAGTAGTTCAGTTTACTGGAAAGATGAGGGAATAAAAAGATATTTTCCCAATTCAAAAATATTATCAAGCATGAGATTATGAGAGAGCCTTCACTCACATCCAGTATTAAAGTATAGCTTTTTTTTTTTTTTTTTTTCAACTTATTTTAAAATATAGTCCAGCAGACAACTTTTAAAGCATGTGTCCTGGGTTGGGCTCAGGTTAATTATCACAAACAGCTGCTGGCCCAAGCAGTTGGGAGGGGCCACAGCCAGATAAACAACTGAGCCAGCCAATGGGATATTTGATACCATACAGAGCCCTGACCCTATATAAGGGGAGGGAGGGGTGTGGTACATCTTTTCAACTTGCTTCAGTGTGGTGAGAGCAAGGCAAGTTGGTGTCTTGGAAACAGGTAAAGCCTTCTCAGCTTCTATTACTCAGTTTGTGTATCGTTTCATTAGTACTATTGTTATTACTGTTATTTTTTTCTCTTTTTGTGTTGGTTTATTAAGTTGTCTTTATCTCAACCCCTGGGGGTGTCAGCTTTTTTCCTTCCTTCTGATTCTGTCATGTTTTAGGGTCAGGGTGGCCCTTAGACCTATAAGAGATGCTCTCTGTTAACAGCCCCCCCCCAAGGGGAAGAGAAAGGGAATAAAGGAGAGAGATTTAGCAATTAGAAAAGGAAACTAGAACAGCTTTAATTAAAATTAAAATAGTAGTAATAAAAATGAATTATATACAAAACCACTATCGAACCCAACCCCCCTGATGGTAATTCCATCACCGTCACCACTGATGCTGTGGAGCAGGCACTGGGGGTATCCCAGACGGGACCTTGCAGCAGATGGGAAATGTGTTCAGGAGCTGGATTCTGGTACCGGATTTGGGAACACACCGATGGGGGTCAAAGGAAGAATGGACAGAGTCTCACTTGGATGCTCTGAGGAAGGAACCAAAAGAGGACCTGAGCCAAGCCAAGCAAAGCTGGCAAAGTGGGCCAAGAGGGGAGAAGAGCCTGGGAGCCCCTAGAGAGAGAGATAGACCCTCCAGATCCTTACACTTTATACCAAATATGACTCATATGGGCAGGAATACCTCGTTGGTCAGTTTGGGGTCACCTCCCTGCAGGTGTGGCCTTTCACTTTCCTGCACCCCCCAACATGGTGCAGAAGATCCAGCAGTGGCCTTGGTCTGAACACTAATCCATGGTAGTAACGGTACACAGGGGGTGTTATCACTGCCAGCAGCAGACACTGTCTGTGAAAACAGGCTGCTAACTTCAGAAAGTGCAGGCAGTTAGAAGAACTGAGCTGAAAAACAAAATCGCTGAACAGAACCAGCTCTGTTCTCACCCAAACCAGGACAGATTCTCTTTCCCATCCCACAGGAAGAGGTGTGGAGGGGAAGTGACGGATGAGTGGCTGCATAGTGTCTAGCTGCCAGGAGACAGCATGTTACATTGCAGTATTTGCTGGCCTAGACTGCAAACACTATTATAAACTTTGGCAAGATTATATCAAATATTTGTAATATTATAAATATAAATATGTTGAAAGTTATCAGAATGAAAGTGAATGCCTTAACTAGCAGATAACCAGCAAGTTAACTAGCTAACTGATTTTTACATATTGTTGCACAGCCCCTTCATGCATTTGATCTTGTGGTCAATTGCGCTTCCTGTAAAGTTAAAGGTTGTTAATAAAAAGTAGGAGGGGAAAAAGAGAAGCAGAAGCTGGATTCTGTCTACTGTTGAGTGTAGAGTAACTACAAAAGACAATGAGAAGTAAGGAGTGCTAGTTTGTTTGGGTTTTTTTCTTTTTTTTTTTTCAGGATCAAGTCTTATCTACCCCAGTCTGATCTTTCTCAATCATCCTTATTGCCTATGGTTGTGATATCTTTTATTCTATATAAACTTCAGACTTTCAAAACAAAAACAATGAGGCACAGGAGGCTGTGATGAAATGTGCTATGCTAGTCATAAAAAATTGAATTGAGAGAATTAAAATTCTTGTCTACTCTGGGAGAAACCACAGGAGTTTCAAATTTGTGAATGTTATCCTGTCAAGAAGTCTTCAAGCTGATACAGGATTTAAATTTTATATTTTGCTTAAATTAAGTGAAAATTAAAGACAAATGTGTATTTAAACCTTTGTAGCCATGAAACATGAAAGGGTGTTATAATTTTGTACTTGTGTATGCATCTCCCTCACTAAAATTCAAGCCACAGATTGTTTGGTAACATTGCAACCTTGACTTTTTTTCTTCATGAAGACACTTCATATTTTGAGAGAAGACACAGAATATGCATATATTCCTTGCATAGCTATTAATGAGATTTTTTAACCAGCAGGGTTCTTTCAGATACTGTCAAGCAAAAGCAGAATTCAAGACTTTTCTGAAGTTTTGGTCAAGAAAACATTGTTATTTGTTCATGTCTTCATTGCAGAAAAATTTGAAAACAACACCACATGTTAAGGAAAACAAAAACCTAGGAAGGAGGAAAGTGTTGTGCTGGCCTGAACTAATGGCTGAGCAGAGCTTGGGAGCAGGAGCCACTCACCATATACAATAACTGTCTCTCCAGAGCTGGAGAAGGCAGCTTCATACAGTGATTATGAAAGGAGGCTATTGAAAACATTTCTGATGGTAGCAACTTTAGATAATTGCAAAGCAAGTGAGGGGAAAAAAAAAATCTAATAAGAACTACAGAAAAATAATATTAATTTATTTCTGTACATAA
>JAAGNO010029425.1:0-16691 GCA_033439905.1 Ceryle rudis
GGAAAGAAGGAAAGAAGGAAAGAAGGAAAGAAGGAAAGAAGGAAAGAAGGAAAGAAGGAAAGAAGGAAAGAAAGAAAAGAAGCAGCGTGAAGGATGACAAACATTTGATGGGCCTGCCATAGATTTTACAATGGGTTAATCAACACTCATACATTTAGTGATAAAAAGTAAACACCTTCTGGTCACTGTATAATAAGCCTACAATGTAACTCAATCACTGATTTTATACTTCACGTATAATCTAGTTGCTATTTAGTTTTTCACTGTATTTTATTACAATCCTACAACTTTTCAAAGTCAAAAATTGCACAGTACAATCCTGTCTCAAGTGAGGATATGCTTATTTGAGATGAGAAACAGGATCTAGACCACTAAGGTTGGATTCCACTGTTTGCTGATAGCCTGTCGTACGATTGAACCTACCTCAAAAGAAGCTTCTACATTTAAAGCCATTTTTATATCCTCTCTCCTCAGAAATGATTAATGTGTGTGGACACACAGCAGATGGATTTGAGTGACAGAACGAGTGCCCTGGGTGATGCCAAATGAAGCAAGAAGTGAAGACAGGCATCTCCTTTTATGAGCCATCACAGCACCACGTTCACCATTTTGGGTCATCATGACCAGTGGGGCAAAACCAGTATCTGGGCAAAACCAATATCTCTATGTTGTTGGAAATTCAGGTGCTAGACAGATTCTGTGTTCGACAGCATTCTTATATATACTATTATAGAGTTACTGGCTTTCTGTAATGTTAAGATTCAGAAATAACTTTGGTCTTGGGTATCACTACACAGTATCTATTTCAGCTTGTCAACAAGACAAACCACAGTTGATAAATACAAAAATTCATTAAGGGAACCTATAAATTCTTGCCTATCTGTAAAAACAGAAGCTGCTAATTGTATAATATAAGATCATAATCAGAGTATGAGAAAAACAGATGTCCCCGATGACTCTGACAACACACAGAACAGCCAAAAAAGCTTTCAGAGTGCCCTATTTGATGTTAGCTCAGCCAGCTATGTCATAGAATGCCTTCAGTTGGCAGGGATCTCTAAAGGTCATCTAGTCCAACCCCCCTGAAGTAAGCAGGGATATCTGCAACTAGATCAAGTTGCTCAGAGCCTCACCAAACCTGACCTTGAATCAAGCCTGATTTTTGACTGTGTTCAGGGATGGAGCCTCCATCACCTCCACGGGAAGCTACTTCCAGTGTTCCACTATCCTCCTAGTAAAGAACTTCTTCCTAATGTCCAATCTAAATCTACCCTACTCTAGTTTAAAACCATTGTCCCTTGTCCTATCACTACATGGCCCTGTAAACAGTCTTTCTCCAGATTTCTTGTAGGCGCCCTTCAGGTACTGAAAGGCTGCAATAAGGTCTCCCTGGAGCCTTCTCTTCTCCAGGCTGAACAACCCCAACTCTCTCAGCCTGGCCTCATAGGAGAGGTGCTCCAGCCCTCTAATCATTTTTGTGGCCTCCTCTGGACCTGTGTCCTTCCTGTGCTGAGGGGTCCACAGCCGTCTGTGGTTCCACTGTCTGGGGAGCTCCTTCTTGCCTTTTAGTTTGACCAGCAGGTCTTGACTCAGCCATACTGGTCTCTTCCCTTTCTTGCTTGAGTTTTTACACCTGGGAATCAAGAGTTCTTGTGCAGTATGGAAAGTGTCCTTAAGGGTCTGCCAGCTCTGTTCTCCTCCCTTGTCCCTGAGGACCATTCCCCGGGGTGTCCTATTGAGTAACTCCCTGGGGAGCTGGTATTTTGCTTTCCTGAAATGCAGGGTCCTGACTATGCTCCTTTTCTGACTCGTGTCCCTTAGTACTGTGAATTCCACCAGTGAGTGATCACTGCAGCCTAGGCTGCCTCTAGTCTTGACATCCCTGATGAGCTCATCTGCATTGGTGACCAACAGATCCAGTATTGCATCCCCTCAGGTAGGGGTGTCTATTTCTTGTCCTAAGAAGTTATCCCTGAGGCACTCCAGGAGCCTCCTGGACTGCCTATAGCTTGCTGTGCTACTTTTCCAGCAAATGTCGGGGTGGTTGAAGTCCCCCGGCAGGAGGAGATCCTGTGAGCACAGTGCCTCCTGTAGCTGGAGTAAGAAAGCTTCAACAGTAGGCACCTCTTGATTGGGCAGCCTGTAGTAGACTCCAGTCACAAGGTTCCCCTTGTTGCCTTGATCTCTAATTCTTACCCATAAGCTTTTGACTTGCTCATGGCTATTCTTTAGGGACATCTCTTCACACTCTATCCATTTCTTAACATAGAGGACAACACCTCTGCCCCTCCTTCCCCTCCTGTCCCTTCTGAACAGCTTGTAGCCATTGACAGCCACACTCCAGTCATAGGATTCATCCCACCAAGTTTCAGTAACGGCCACTGTGTTGTAGCCTTCCAGCAGCACAGTAGCTTCCAGCTCCTCCTGTTTGTTGCCCATGCTGAGCGCATTTGTGTAGAGGCACAGCTGACTAGCTGTGTCACCTTCTCAGAGAAGCACCCCTTAATTCCCCTAAGGTGTTTCCCTGATGTTTCCCTGGTGGCTCCTACTACCTCAGGAGCTCCAACTCATCTCTATGAGACTTTGGCTGTGCTGCTGTGTCCCCAGCATGCCTGAGGGCAACAGGTCTTACTAGTACCCAATCCAACTAACCCAGGTTTGTTATCCTGTCTCCACCCTGAATAACCTAGAACAGCCTTCCCCTCTCACCCAGGGTGGTTTTGGTTTTCTTTTCAAATTCCTTTTTTCATAAATGAGGTTAGCCCTGGAAAGCTCGTGATGTTTTTCTGTATCTACGAGAGACAGCTCCAACAACAGCATGCTACATCCTCACTGGATATGGGATCCCGGAGCTGTAAGCACACCCAAGAGCTGCTCCATTATGGATTCTAGGGCTCACTAGCACAACACTGGGCTTTTACTAGGACAGTGTCTATGCTGCAACTTAAGATGGAAGGTGACTTATCCCCACCACAGTTATGGTCAGGTCCTAGCAGAGTTTCATATCATTCCATCTCTTGCTAAAAGAGCATTGCCTACACCTACAAACAGATGAAACATTTGCCTGAGCTGTAGCTAAATCTGTCTTCCCTTTGAAGGAATTCCCCTCTCCATGGGGAAAGACTCAAAAATCATGTAGTGAAGAAATTACTGTCTTAAAGCAGCAGTACTTTACAATCCATCTGTAAAAGCACGATTATCAGACAGGCTGGGAAACCTTTTGGATAGTGATGGAGCACACACCTGGGTTTTGGTCTCCTTGGGAGCCAGAGGTTATCCAGACAAGACAAAAATGAAAATTCTCACGTTTCTGGGCTCTGTTTCTAGCAAAAGTTATCAAGTTACCTAAGAAATGGAACAAATATGACTAAATGATCTTTAACACACTGTTCAGTTTCATAGGCTGGACTAGTTCAAAAAGAAACAAGCTATTAACAAAAGGACACTGAAATTTTGAACTTCAGAAGTGTTATTCGTTTGTTAAGCATTTTTCTGGTGTTTGTGCATGAAATTGTATTTCCAATTTATGTAACCTTCAAATTCCAATTCTGCAAACTTTGTTGTTGACTACAGAGAGTAGCTTTGGCTCTCTGTGAGGCTATGCAGCTTCCATGAGATGGTAAAACAGCACAAGGCATCATTTACCCGTTGCCTTCCAACACAAAACTAACACCTTTCCTTGATGGTGGTAGAAAAAGCATTTAAAATTAACTAGATGATTTTATGTTATGGAAATAAATATTTCTGTGCTTGCATCATGTTAATTAAAGAAAAAAAAAGGAAAAAGTGTACTTAAACATGAGCTCCAGAAGCAGTGTGCAATCCCAGATGAGGTTAATTTTAAAATAAATTTGAGACCAAATTCACCATCGCAGTTTCAGCACCAGTTTAAGTCTAAGGATGCTGAAATCAAGCACAACCTACTGACCGCACAAGGGCCTTGAGAAGCATAATTATTATTAACTGTGCCACACTTCTGCCAGCTTTGGGTGAAATGTCATGAATGCCAGAAGGGGGAAACAATTCATTGCTAAATCATAAAGCTGAACTTCTCCTTAATCAAAATGGGTTCATTAGGCAGACGACTTTAAGCAGCACAGGTTGCAACCTTGAAAGACTTAGCACAAGTTTGAAAGAAAAAACCTGTCCAGTATGCCAAGGACATATCAACAGAGTGGGGTTTAGTTTGTGTATGAACATAAAGAATGTCTAATTTATATTTATGTCTTTGTGTGTAATATCTTTATATATATTGATCCCTATCTTTCATGGATCAATACATTTACGTATTACGTGTGATGAAACAACTCAGCTTCTGGACCGAAAGGGAAGAAGGGAAGCAAATAACAATGAGAAGATTTGCCTGGATTTCAGTCTAGCAATTAATTCCGTCCTTCAATAGAAACACAGTAATAACAGTAATTTGCAGTTTGCTAAGAATGTACAAATTGGGGTGAACCCTCATTTTACAGCATAATTAGAGGGACCTCAGATGCTGTCACAGGTTTTGAATTTGCATCATGTTTCCTACCACCTTGTGCACTGTTTTGTCTAACTCATCACTGCACCTAATGGGCTGAATACAAATATTCTCTTCAGCTAAAGACTTTTTAATTCGGAATATCATTAAAGGCAAATTTTTTATATTACAAATTAGCTGAACTACAGTAGAGTTATGTCTTTATTGTGAAAAATAATGTTGGTAATAACACTAAGTCACAAATATAGTGGGTCAAGTAAGCATTCCTGGGACAAGAGGAACCTTCTTTTTTGATGAGTACACAGACTGAGGGCACACTCTACCCAGAGACACAAGATTCAGCCTGCGAAGAAAAAGACCTTAAATTGCTATATAAGGAATATGAAATATGAATATGCTGCATGTGGAAATAAGTAACATTTAAAATGGTACCTAATGTAATACCATTCAGATTTGCCAAAGCTTTCATCAGTATCACAGAATCACAGAATTGTTTGGGTTGGAACATACCTTTAAAGTTCATCTTGTCCAAGCCCCCTGAATTAAACAGGAACATCTTCAAATAGAACAGGTTGTTCAGACTCCCCTCCAACCTCACCTGGAATGTATCCAGGGATGGGGCAATGACCACCTCTCTGAGCAACCTGGGACAGGGTCTTATTACCCTCCACATAAAAAATTTCTTCCTTCTCTCTAGTCTAAATCTCCCTTCTTTTAGTTTAAAACCATCACCCCTTGTCCTGCTGCAACAGGACCTGAAAAAGTGCTTCCACATCTTTCTTGCAGGCCCCCTTTAAGTACTGAAAGGCTGAAATAAGGTCTCCCTGGAACCTTCTCTTCTCCAGGCCGAACAACCCCAGCTCTCTCAGCCTGGCCTCACAGCAGAGGGGTTCCCGCCCTCACATCATTGCTGTGGCCTCCTCTGGCTTCACTCCAGTAGGTTCATCACTCCTTAATCCTATTCCTTACACACTGACCATTTCTACATGTCCATGGGAGTTTGAATTCCTGTATCGACTCTATTTAAAGAAATTCTTGTATTAATTATGTCTACTGCTAAAACTAAAGCAAGCAAGAAAGACTTAGCAGTAAAACTCCCATTACCACCATGGACACAGACATAGGCCCTTTCAAAGGAAACATCAACAACCAAAGAAAATTCAGAGGCTTAAATAAGCTCCAAAGAGCCACTAAATGCATCTGATTTTTTTTTTTTTTTTTAAAGACTTGATTGAGCTTGAAACCACTGGCAAAACATCACGGACTCATGCCAGACTCAGGGAAGCCAGGGAGGGGGCTCTCCCCTTTTGCACACTTAAGCCTGTCGGAGTCCATCAGCACAGGCCTTACATCCAACCACTGCCTTCCAGAAACGCCCCTTACTGAAAAGTCATGAGGAGTTTATCTGGAAACTCTTGCTCTCCCAGGTTGAAAAGTAGGTGAGATACAACCAGTGAAAGGCAGCCAGAACATCCTATTGCTTTGGTGTGAAAAAGGCAGTGAAAGTCCCCCCAAAACAAATGGTGGATGCCTCTGGATGCTGTGATGCCCAAGCAGCATCCTTGCATTAGAGAACTGGGGTTTGGTTACAAAACCTGAGGTGACTGACACATTAAACTCTAACACGGTGAAAGATGCCAAAGGTACTACTCATTTTCCACTGTTTAGCTGCGTGGAAGCACAGGGGTTAGTGGTTTTCTTTGAAAAAGGCAGAAAAATGCTTGCTTGAAGCCAACCTGGATAAATTCCTCAGCTCAAATGTACTCGAACGTGACTCTTGAGAATGAATGAAGGCATGGAAAGTACTTGAGAAAAGCTTCCCTTAGTACTCCTAAGTAATAAGCAGATTCAGATGATGCCTGCCCTGTTGCTTCTAGCTCAGATTTAAGGAAAGCTATAAAAATCACCCCATTTCAACTATTTAAAACTTCCAGGAAGCCTCTTATAAATACATAGTAATAAAGAAAATCTTCATACCTTTTACCATACCACCTTCAGCTATGCTCCTCGCTAGCTCACATCAGACAGGACATGAAGAGCTTTCACACCCTACAAACTCTCCACTGATGGAAGACTTTCACAAAATACAAAGAAAAAGATAGATATTATTTAAGTCTTCACTCCAGGCTCTTTTAGCCCTAAAATTTCACTCTGGATTGCACTGGATCCATCTGAAGTTAATTCATCCTCTCTTCTAAGCTCTTTTATCACTGACCAGGAATAGTTTCCCCTGCCTGCTATTGAAGCAATAAATGCCTTCCTAATATATGATATTTGCTGAGGGATGCGTTCATCCACAGACCAACTGTGGCAAGGCACATCAGGGTAAGAAGTCTTTTAATGATGGGTTCAATATTAAAACCAGGAGTCCTCCAAAAAAATCAACTGGGATTTGCTTTTACCACCTATTCATTGACAAGGCTGCTTTTGGAAATATTTTTGCCTGTACACTAGGTGCAGGACAGAGCCTTAGTATTAATCAACTTCATTCATACCTCAGATATATAGTTATTATATTTATTTCCTACCCCACATTTTTTTTAACCAAGCTGTGCAAACGCGAGACAGTGAACAAAGTTAAGACACAATATGTAAGATATCTATTTTCCTTGGAACCTCTCAAAGTTCAAAATGTAAGCAGAGAGTAACAAAATTTGCACGCAGTTAATTATTTCTGTTTTCTCACCAGTTTTCAACACCACATGCTAGAGATGTCCCTTGGGATGCTTAAGGTGGTGTCCATAAAAAAAGTCTACAAAAACCAAACCCGTGTGTGTGGGTGACATCGGGCAGCAGATGGGTTCCTGTGGGTGTTCACATTGCAAGATGCTCACCCTAAAATTGGTTTAGGATAGCACTGAGAAAAAAACAATGGTCTTATCTAAAATCTCTGCAGCTCCTTCTGCTTATAAAGTGAACAAAATTGTTTTCACCACAATATCCATTACTAGGTAAAGTCATGCCCAGGATGCACCAATGGTGCCACACAATATAAGGGTCAAAGTGTCAGTTGCTCAAATGCTGGTTCATGTTGGTATTACTGGTCTTACTCTTCTGTAATCCCCAAATCTCCACATTTTATCACAGAATCATAAAATCATAGGATTGTTTGGGTTGGAAGCAACCTTCAAGATTATCTAGTTCCATCACCCCTGTCATGGGCAGGGACACCTCCCACTAGACCAGGTCATTCAGAGCCCCATCCAACTTGGTCTTGAACACATCCAGTGATGGGAGCATCACAACTTCCTTGGGCAACCTGTGCCAGCGTCTCACCACCCTCAGAGTGAAGAACTTCTTCCAAATTTCTAATCTACATCTCCCCTCTTCCAGTTTGAAGTTATTACCCCTCATCCTATCACTGCAAGCTGTTTTTACCAGTGTTTAAATAACTCTGGAGAAAAAGCCAGAGGAAAACTGTAAAGGAAATAAACAACCAAACCTACAGGCAAATAATAAATTTCTCTGTATGGGAGATAATATTTTTCAAAGTGGATCCTGTTGCATTTTCGTGTGCTGCTGCTTTTCTCCCGTGGCACAGGAGTTCAGTGTCTCTGTTCAACCTTTCAGGGTGTCTCCACCTTGTAATACAGCGTAAAGACATGAATGTCAAGCAAAACTATTTTTAAAAAGCCATTTTTAGTGGTTGTCATCTTCCAGCCAGCTACAAGCACAGCAAATGAACATAATTTTCACAGAAGTTCAATGCTATTCAGCTGAGGCCAGAACGGCCGCAACACTGTGAACTGTAGTAATCTCTCTGTGCCAGCAAATGCATTCAGATTTTTAATCCCTAATTCTTGTACAGAAGGAAATGAGCCCTTCCTTGAAAATGAGCCATTTTTTCAAGAGACAGTGACATGAATCTATCATCACTAGAGAACTCGACTCGCTGGAATTTATCTAGAATAGAAAAAATAGCAGTCATTCTGCTATTTCCTTTCCCAAAGTACATGAAACTGATGCCTTCTTGCCAGAAAGAACACAAAGAGCATCACAAACACCAATTAAAGTGTTTCTTCTTCCCTGTGGGCTACCTTTAACATCAAGGAACTACATAAAAAAACAAACTAATGGAAGATGTGACAAGGAATAAATAAAAGGTGCTAAACTCTTAACATATTTTTTTCAGCTATTATCTGGTCAGAAAACCACAGGTAGTAGGAGTGAAACCCAGTGCCAGAGCTGATGATAACAGTGCATTTGTCACTGGAAGGGCACCCAGATTCAGCAGCATCTTGTTGCCCAGCTCACTGACTTGCTCCTTCTGTGGCATAGCCCAATCTCCCAGGTAAGTGCTTGTCTGAGACAGTTTTTGTATGGCCACAGCCAGCCTACAGCACACCAGGGCCTGCCTGATAACTGAACTACAGCAAGACCCTCTGTGGGAGGTATTTCTGTACCTTCATTTTCTCCTTCTGGTATGGTAATTGATGTGTGGATGAGTTATGGCTATTTGACTTGCCAAACCTGAGCCAGCTGAACACCCTGAGGGTTTGCAAATTACTTCTGGAATGTTAATTACAAGATCAGGACAGACACAAAGAAACTGCACTTTATACAATGAGAAAAAGAAAATAGCACTAACACTGAACCTTGGGAAACCACCTAATCAGAAAGGCACCCCAGCCTTACTGATAAAATCCAGCATCTTGACCAACCACAGGAAGCAAGTTTATGAGTTGAAGGAGTGGAGCTCAAGTTTTACCAAGCACAGGTTCGTAATTTCACAGAGCAGGGGTTTTGGTGCAGAGGTAGGAACCACTCCAGCACCAAACCAGCCCTGTGTGCCCTTGAACACTTTCCCCAGTTGATCGAGGTCTATCTGAAAAAGAGCTCTGGACCCAAATGCTTTCTTTGTTGGGTTGTTGCGTTGGGCTTTTCTGGTTTTGTTTTTGTTTGTTTGTTTGCGTTTCTGGGGTCTGGCTGCTCTCAAGCATAAATGTAAATTAAGCCTTAGACCAGCACTAGGTTTTGGGCTGCAATACCGGACATCAAGCATGTTTTGGGAAGAAAACAGTCTTTTTCTTGGGGAAGCATCAGTGGTTTCTTTGTTTTGCTTTTTTCCTCAAAATGTTTTGTATTTGATCTTATTTGATTTCATTAAAGAATAAAGAAAGTGGAATTTGGTTTGTGTCCAACAGTGATCTCAATAAAAATAAGCTAGAACTTTGAGATTTTGAAGAAGTCAGGGTTTTTTACATGTTTCAGTGGCATACTAAAATAGATAAAAACTTTACTGCTGACATTCACTCTTCCGCAATTTAATTAGCATAAAATGTAGAAATGATGGCTTCATCACATCTCCTTGAAATGTCACGTGGAAAACCCAGAACAACCGTACAATGAAACATGTCTAGTTTTTCAAGCATTATTTCCCTATGGAGAAGTATTTAAATTTATTAACTTCTAAAGGCAGTGTGGGCAGAAAGGCCACAGGTCCATGCACTACTTCAGATACAACTACACTGATATACAGACATATCACATATGGACACAAATATACGTAACTACATAGAGACTTACCCAGATAGCTACAAATATAATGTAGGTGTTTGGGTGTATACATATATACATATATATATAAAATATAAAAATCATGTCTGTAAAGCTAGAGGTTCTGTTTTCCAGATTATTATTCATGCAGCTAAGAAAGGATGTTAAAATTTCCATAAGCCAATCAAAGCAAAACCCGACGTTGATGGATGCATACAGAAAGGGATTTTGATAGCCAACATCACAAAGTCACACAGGAGTAACAACTGCCCTCAAACTGAAGGGCTGTCAAACGTCAGCATGTCTCATCTCCCTTTCGTCCGTGTGAAGACGCAAGATTAAAACAATACACGGTTACATAGGTTGTGGGGTACGAAGATGCTACAAGTGAGACAATATCTAAAAGAATAAACCCTGTTTGTACAAATTTACCTGTAGGCTCTGCTGTTAGCAGTTAAACTATTTCTTCCTAAGATAATTTTAGAAGTACCCAGGATGTGGACTCTGATGCCACGTCACTACATTTATCTAGTGCAGTATACAATGATCTAATCTAGGAATCAATCAAAGATCTCTCAATTACTGCAAGGTCTTAAATTTCTTATTCTTCCCTCGGAACTGAGTCTACTTGTGTAAATTCACACCTAAATCTTGTCAGTAGTAACCCAGTCTGAAAACTGAAAGTCCTAGGGAACTTAATGCCAGAACAAGAAATAAATCCTGACAGTTTCTCCCACAGAAATCCCCCATTTGCATGGTTTGTACTGAGACCCCCCAAGGCTCAGCACTGGTTGAAAGGTCTTTCATGAATGTTGACAGCAAATACAGCTCTTAACATGTAACCAAAGACTAAACCATTCGAGTAGAACTGGTTTGCTACTTGTAAGACTCTGGTTTATTACTCATTGATCCAAGTTAAGTATATTAATTTACGCTTCCATCAAAAGAGAAAGGTAAAAATGATGTGTTGAATAGAAGCAATATTCACATAGCATTTATGAACCACTGGAGCTGACAATGTCTGAAAGTAATTGCAACCTAGATTTTAGCTTAAAATCATACAATTTGCATTTTTTTGTCATTCCCTTTTTTTGGGAAGCATTTAATAACACTACTTTTAGACACAGCAGTATCTAAGGGAGCAGTGGGATGGAAGGAGAAAACAGAACTGTGAGAGTTTTTTAGCCGTCTTCTAACTTCACGCCAAGCTTATGTGACACCACCTTCTCCTGCACTCCAAAAGCTTCTCATCAATAGTGTTTTGTATTCAAACAGAACTGCTACTTACTGAATGACATTGATTATGAGCAGAAGATATTACCAAACTGGTAAACTTTGCCTAAAGCATTTAAATCAACTTTCAAAACTTGGCTGAGTATTTCAGAAAGGCCGCAAGAAAATGTTAAAATCTGTCTAACAGATGTAGACGCCGAATTCTCATCTTCCACTGCGCATTATAAAAGATGATGACAAAGTCCCATTGATTTTTTTAAAAGGTTGCTTTGGTTCCTAAATGTCTGGTGCTTCTGGAAATGGGAGCCAGGCACTTTAGCTGATCCCCACATCTTAATCGTTTAATGCACAGTGCAGACTTCATTACCATTGCTTTCTCCCCGCCTCCACAAAGGAAAAGAGGTTGCAAACTACTGAAATCACAGACAAATAACAATGGGACATGACACTACTTTTTAGAGACATCTCAGCTACAACTAGACCAATTACTGTGACTTCTGACACAAGTTGCTTCTCCAAAAGTTCTAGGAAGCCCTTGGTTATTCTCGTATTTTAATTTATCTGTCCCGAGGTGCTCATGCACATATTCAGCATTGAAACTTCAAGGTGGTTTCTGCATTTGACATGATTTCCTGCTGATGGATACCAGAGTCCCCCATACTCTCATCCTCTTGAGCTCCTTCTCATTGTGCTCCTTCTCTCTATAAGCAAGGTAAACTTGGGAAAGACCAAGTAAGGAGTTTTTTCCATGCCTCTGCCTTGCTTTGCTTTCTTGAGGTGTGACCCACAAATTTCCTGACCTTTCTGACTACTAGTAGCAAGAAAACGCCCTTCTCTTGCTTTTCTGAGCAGTCTGTGGTAGACAGCATCTTTTTATTATCATCCAAACATCATACACTCTTGTGCCTGGACAGTTTCTACCTCCTTAATTCACAAGGCAGCCACTTCCTTGGCTCACCTCTCCTCAACAAGCTGCATCCTCTTCTATCAATTTTCCAGGAATGCAAATTATCTCAGCAAGCTGCAGTAGTGTAATTAACTCATAACGTTGATTACATACTCAGCCTTCCAATATCTTGTTTATTCTTCATTATTAGCATACAAATATCCAAGATATTCCTTCACTGTCTAGCAACTTGAGGTTATTCTTCTTTCAAGGCAAAATACAGGCAGAGTTTTAAACTGAAAAAGAAATATGCCGGTCTGCATGTACATGGGAAGCACTGATGACCATTAAAAAGCAATCCACAGTTCATCAGAAACAACCATATCCTGTATTTGTCTTACAGCTGAAGAAATTCTGTAATGTGGTCTAAAAAGTAAAATCTTTTACTATTACATGTTTCAATATAAAAAAAAAAAAAAAAGAAAAAGAAAGAAGGATATACTTCAGCTATTAAGTATATCTTTACTTGGTTTGGTTTCACTGGCTGAACCAAGTCTGACCGAGGACAAATCCAGCAGGATCCCCCACTCCCTGTGGTGGTTTCTGGTGCGAGGTCCCATTCACCGGCTGTGCCAGCGGCAGGGACAGGCAGAAGGGGCTGCTGGATGGCACCCGAGGAGCAGTGAACCATCCTGTGCTGGTGCTTTACCGCTCATCAATGTACCCTGGGCAGAAACGCACCAGTTCACCTGGAACAAAAGCAGAAGTAACGATGAGGAGGGGGCCTCTCCAAAACCTGTGTGCTCGGTCCAGGTTTACACACCCCTCACCCTGTGCCTCCGCGTCTAGAGAGGGCGATAACTGGGTGCTCTGGAAAGAACCGGCGCTTGCTGCAGCCTCACCCGGCAGCTGTGGAGGCTTCCACTGCTGCGAGAGAAGTAAAGCCCAGGAACGAGTAGGAATTGTCTCTGCTATTTTTTGTACAATGCAACAGCTCCCCCATCTTACAGAATAAAGAACTTAAATCAGAAAAAAAAGTCCCCGGGAAATGAGTACCAAGAAAACTCATCACGCTTCACTGCTTCTCCTGGAGAGGCTGGCGCGGCTGGTGCCCGCAGCGCTCCCAGGTGCTCCGAGGCGGGGGGACCCCTCCACGCAGCACCGCACTTGACATTTCGGTGATTAAGGCACCGAATTCTCTTCTTGTAAGGATGAGTAAACACTGCAGTTCCCAAATACTTTGTGATGAGGCACAACAGTCTATCTTAAAGAGCAACACTTAACCGCCTCTCGCCTTGGAGTTTTCGTGCGGATGCTTCGACTCGCAGCCACCCACCCGTCTGCTGCTCTGACTGCGCTGCACTGCTGCTGGTGTCCTTTAGGGTGTACACGCAGCACGCTGGATTCACAGCAATGGGAGGGGCTCAGCGAGAACGGGCCGCTTCTGGCAGCCTAAAGTACTTTGCTTGGTGTGATGTGTTGCTCAACTGTCACTCCTCCAAACCTCTGTACAGCCATCGCCACCTCAGGGAAGAGGCATTTCTCCTTTCTTACCCCAGTGACAGTTCAGTTTTGCTTGCCCAGACCTCTGGCAGTCTCCCTGCTGGAGCCAGAGCTCAAAGCATGGCTCTGGCTCACGAGGTGGGGCTGGGTGGGAGGCCTGAAGCGATGAGGGACCAGCAGCCCCCTGTGACCACCATGGAGGGCAGATGCGTGGGTTTGGGAGGTGTGGGGAGCCAGGTCGGTGGGCACAGCACCCCATCACCAGACAGCTGCAGTGAGGTGGCACTGTGCCCAGGCCTGCGGTTCTGCCTTTGTGAGGTGATTAAGGGTTAGAAAGAGTGCATAAAAGCACCTCTGTGTATTAGTTCTACAAAGCACTTTCCTCATTATTTCAGCCAAAAAAAAGAAATGATGAAATCATTTAAGAATGAGACCTATGAGAGGGGAAAGATTGTAGTTTAAGGAATTACTGGCTCCACCGGGAAAAGTGCATTAACACTGTGCTTGGAGCCAGAGGCCAGAGCAAGAAAAAACTCACAGTAAGCGCTTGTTAGGAAGGGTAATGGGTGACATATGTGGTGGCTTAGCCCCGGTAGGAGTGAGGGGTCCCCAAGGCAGAATGAGTCCAGACCAGAGCTACACAGGAGCTCAGCTGAGTAATCCCAAGCATCTCCAGCCCAGGGAACCATGCAGGCCAACAACATCCATGGGGGCACACTGCTGGGCACTTGGGTATGCCTGCCCTGGAGACAGACCTGCCCTTTCCCAGGACACTGAGGTCTTTCCCTAAACAGCCCACCTGGGGCATTGAAGGGAGTGTTCAGGCACAGACACCCCCCCCCCCAGTGTCATGTTGGGCATCCAGGAGCATCCTCAGGAGAAATCATAGCGGAGGCGGAGGGTGAACCAGAGAGAGGGGAATGGTTTCAGATTAAGACGTGCAGCTACACAACAGTCACACAGTGTCACTCTGGTCTGGGTCCAGAGCTGGACTGCCCAGCAGCATCACCCACTGAGCAGCTAAGCTGAAGGCACATCACTAGATAACCACTGGTCCTCCAGACCCAGTCCATGCTTGTCACTGCTGCTGTGCTCCCAGGAAGAGACACACGTGACCTCCTGCAGCTGGAAGCAGATCACAGCCCAGAGGATCCCAACACCTTCAGGGCTGCCCTGCTTTCAAATGAAGACCCCAGTGTCTGCACTGCTGCTACTGTGGGACAGCATCCACGTGGCAGCCCAGTGACAAGGCTGAGGGAGTGGGAGGTGGTGGAAGAGACATGTCGTGAGTAACAAAGTCAGAGCAATCACTGCAGACACATCCAGTGACCCGACAGACTGGCTGTCCATCTCACCCATCAGGGAGCGAATCTCCCCAGCACATCCATGGCTACCCGCAGGCCCAGACACTCCTGAAGCAGCAGTTTTCCCACTGGGTATGTTAACAAGGCAGTGGTGCCATTTCAAACCCATATCCAACATGGATTTCAGGCTGGCAAAGAAGCTGCAGCAGCGCTTGCTCAGACTGCTGGGACCAGAGAGTGCCTGCCATCACTGTAGCTGTCTGCAAGGACAGGAGTTTCTGGACTGTGCTGTAAAGGGACCAGTTCAAAGTGCTCCTGAAACAGTCCTTGTGGTCAGTTTGCACTAGATGGTGGGAAAACAGTGTACCCTCCAGAACGCACAAGGCTCTGAATGTAAACTTCCACTGAGATCCCACTGTGTTTTTCCATCTCCTTTTTGCCAGGGAAGCCGTACCCAGACACTTGCTCTGGTCCTGCTGCCAGCTGCACGGCTGCTATTGCTGTCCCGCCAGCCATCCTGCTCCCGGGGCAGCAGAGAACCATCAGGGCAGCAAATACACAGAGCCCAGGAAGACTGTCTAATCTGGTAGCCATCAGCCACGATAACAGACGTATCACAGACCATCTTCTCATCTCTCCAGAGGACACCACACTGTGGAAGCTGAATCAGGGCCTCGCACAAGACTGCCTCCAGTTCCTGACAACAACTGTGATAGGAGTGTTTGGGAGAGTAACTGCAAAGCCAACCCTAGCAAAGCCAGCGTACTAACATGAGTGTTCCCTCAAGGGAGTAAAAGATTTAGACTCATTACGTCCCGTCATCACTTTAGTCTCTCTGCCACATAACAACTCAAACCACCTCCATGAAACAGCAGCTGGGACTTGGAGCTACACACTAACATCCAAGCCCCAGTGTGGCTCCCAGACCCTGGGTAGTGGCAGAAGCTGCTGGAAGGGCAGATGGTGGCTGCTGCTTTGGGAGGTGCACTCCTCCCTAGACCAGAGTCACATGCTGCTCTGGAGACCACAAAACCAAACTCACTTTCCATTCATTTCTGAGGTCGCAAGGAGAGCAGTTTTCTCAGGTCACATGGACAGACCCGAGCCTAGGAGCACTGCTGCGTTCCCTTTTCACGCCCGTACTGATGCCAGCCATCGCATCCCAAGGCAGAGAGGTATCAGGATGATCACAACACCTTTCCTTTTCTGGGACAGGGCTCCCCACATGTGCATTCCCAGCAAAATGCCAGTGAATCCCAGCGGTGTTGCTTCTGTTGCCTCTGTGTGCACTGAGCAGTTGAAAAGTTCTCCTTTGCACTGGTCCAGCTGCAGAGAGCATCCTGAGCGCCTGGTCCTAGAGAAGCCAAGCAGACGCGGGCAACCCCTGAGGTGCAGGCCGATGGTGGGGTGTTGACAGAGGGAGCCCACTGCCCTGCAGGCGCAGGGTCACTGGCCTCATTCACTCCTCTTCGGCACTCTTCTTGCTGGTCTGCTACGGGTCCTGCCACACCACCGACAAGTTCTCACAAAAAAGCATTAGAGAAAGGCATCAGTATTTTGTAGCATGAAATGTACTCTCCTCCCCATCCGAGATCCCTGGAGGCAGTCAATCACTAAAACCCTAAAAGCTCCCACATTCATTGACCCCAAAAATAACTCAGCCGTTCCCCAGAGCCCTTCTTGCAGAGCGAGCGAGATCTAATCAGGCTTCTCAAGCAGCAGTGACTGCCTGGGAGATGAACTCATTGTTGTTGCTGGCCCTGGTCCAGAGCTTGGGCATGGGGAGAGC